>BQNB010083935.1:0-15137 GCA_026074375.1 Tanacetum coccineum | reverse complement strand
GGCATTTGCTTATGGTAAGTGAAAGATTGTCCTGAAGTCATCCAGTGTAAGAGAAAGCTCTTTCTTGTCAAGCATAAACGTGAGCCTATACTTTGATCCATCTTCCTTCAAAGTATGCCAGAACTGTGCCATATAGATCCATGGTACAGAGGAAGAAGCAGCAATACTGAATCGTAATGGATGATTCTTGATGATATTCGTCAGTATTTTGCTTTCGGGTGGGCATTGCACATGTTCAAGATCAACCTTCTTGTTTGCATCCATGAGATCATATCGTTTGTTTGGGGGACACAGTTCGTCTGGATGAACATCAGCTGCATGTTGTTGTTGTGCCATGATGATTACTGAATGAATAAAATTGAGATGTTAGTTAACAAACAATTCTTTTGATGTTTTTGTCTCTTTCCACTCTGTCTGTTTTATATGTTCTGGTAATTCTTTTCGAACACATTTTTGATCAGTTTGTTTCTTATGTGCTCGTTCTTGCTTTTTCTATGACATGTCATACGCTTTATTCGAATTTTTCTTTTGATTTTTCATTTTTGTGTGTTCTGGCAATTCTTTTTCGAACACACATTTGATTTGCTTTTTCGCGTATGAATTTAGCTCTCTCTGTCTGTTTTTATAATATCCTCACCAATTTTTTTTGTGACATGATACTCTTTCAAGAATGATGAAGATTTCTCTTTTGATTTTGAATCAAGACTCTTTTGTGAAATATAAAAGAGAAATCATACAACTTCTTAAAACCATTTTTGTGAAAGAGTATCATTTTGTCACAATCACAGATTTTGAGAACTTTTTCCAGAAATCATTTGACAGAAACTTTCTTTATAATGATAACATAGAATCAGTCAATCACAAATCCACAACTGAATGGTTACTAAGTCACTCACTCCTCATTCTATTCATTGCAGAAAACGGCCGAAACCGGACATGACTTAGACCAATTAAACAATTGAGACTTGGATTTTCAGATTCAAGTTATAAAAACTTTTCCACTTTCATTTTTTGTCATGAATCCTAAACAATGTAGACAAACACATCTAAATCAATAACTGAATGGTCACTAAGTCACTCACTCCTCATTCTGTTCATTGCATAAAATGGTCGAAACCAGACATGACTTAGGCCACTTAAACAATTATGAATAGACACATTCGACCCATAGCTTAGAATTCATTAAAACTTGTTTCCGTATACACAATCATTAGATGTTTTGAAAAACACATGAGAAACTGATCATTTTGTTCCATAAACATTCGAGCATTAAGCATCAAAAGCATTCATTTAACCGCAAAGCACATTGTTACTAATTTTGACTTTTTGTTGACTTTACTGAGTTTGACTAAATTACTTTTACTGAGTTTAGACTTTACAGAGTTTGACAATTTGACTGTGAACAATTTAAAAACCAAACTCGATCCATTAAAGTTGTATTAAACAATAAAGTAAACTCGGTGAACGTCACACTCGAGTTTTAAGTTTAACATCGAATTTATATCTCTGGATTTATTCTCAGTTATGATCTTTTACCACAATTTCAGTAAGACATAAACTCGGAAAACTTTGAATGTTTCCGAGTTTGAAATCGATAAGTGAAAACACAAAAGATCTGACTTAAAAACATTATAACTTACGTTTGAGAGAAAAAGTAAGTAATAATCGCTGTTATAAGCCTCAACCAAATCGTTTTTGAATTTTCCTCTCAAACTCGATAAAAGACTCGGTGAAAGAAAAGTTAAAATGAAAATCATTTCTTCCTTTTATAGCAACCAAAAAAGATTCAGAAATTACACTTTCAGTCCCTTTAGTTTTACATTCCGAATTTTGATTTTGATTTTTTCAAAAACTCCCCCTCGAGTAATGAAGTCATTTCAAAATTTGTTCACCATTATCAAAAACTCCCCCTTGGAATGAACTCATGTTAATCACATAGTCCGAAATTGAAAATTTCAAAGTAAAATTTTGTTCAAATCAAAACTCCCCCTTGAAAATATAACATTTTCTCATTCAATTTTTATGAGAGATTACTGTTTTTATTTGATTTCCGAAATGATGTATATGAATGAAGATTTCCAATTACTCCCCCGCAGATTATGATTCCGTATTTTCAATTGAAAGCTTTTTATAAAAAACTTGGAATCATGTATCTAATTATGTGATCTTTAAATACTTTTCTCTTCTTTTTTTTAATATGAAAAATACTTTTGAATTTTTTGTATTTTTCAATTTTTTCTTTTGTTTTTGAAAAATGTATTTACATGTTTTGATGTATGATCTTTTCAAGAAAATGACTTTGTCAGACTTTCCAACTGTGTTGTAGTCATATATCTATACCCCGCGGGCCGAGGTCCGGGGGGATGAACTAGATACTCAAAGCGTTCTTTTGGAAGAGCTTTAGTAAATAGATCCGCAAGTTGGATTTTGTCCTGAAAAGGTAAAGTTCTAACTGTACCCTTCTCAAATATTCCGTTAATATAAATGATACCAGATGTCTATGTGTTTTTGTCTTAGAAAGCTGGAATGGGTTGCATGAGAATAGCATGGCACTCTTGGAATCACATTCATCAGAATCGTTGTATTGTGTTTCAATAGGCTAGTTTTTTTTTTAAGGGGGGGTTTTGGGTGTTGTAGCTATCCAAATGTGACTTGTGCACAACATGCAGATAAGGAAACATATTCAGCCTCAACAGTAGACATCGCAGTACAATCTTGTTTCTTTGAACTCCAACTTACGAGCTTTCCACCTAGAAATTGCAATCCTCTTGATGTGCTTTTACAATCATCTTTACATCCTGCATGGTCCGCATCTGAATATGCAATTAGTTCAAATCCGGAATCCTTCGGATACCATAGTCCCATGTTATAGGACTGTCTTAGGTACCGAAAGATCCGTTTAACCTCTTTGAGGTGTTTGACCGTAGGACGTGCTTGATAACGAGCACACACAAAAGTAGCAAAAGCAATGTCTGGAAGACTGGCTGTTAGATACATAAGCCCTCCTATCATGCGACGATAAGTCGTTTGATCAGTAGGAGTGCAATGTAAATCAGCATCCATCCTCTCAGTTGCCATAGGTGTGCTCATTGAGACACACTCATCCAGACCATGTTTCTTTAACAATTTAATCGCGTATTGTGACTGACTTATGAATATGCCACGGGGAGATTGATGAACTTGAAGTCCAAGAAAGAACTTTAGTTTACCCATCATTGACATTTCAAAATTATTTTTCACAAGGTTTGCAAAACGTTTTGAAAAATATTGGATTTGTTGATCCAAAAATAATGTCGTCAACATAAACTTGAACAAGTAATATGTCTCCCCCGTGACGTCGTGTGAATAAAGTCGGGTCAATAATACCTTTAGTGAAACCATGTTTAATTAGAAAAGAAGACAATTTGTTAAACCATACACGAGGTGCTTGCTTAAGACCGTATAGAGCTTTTTTTAACCTGTAGACGTGATATGGGATTATGGATTAATAAATCCTTCAGGTTGGATGACATAAACTTCCTCTTTTCATAGGACCATTGAGAAAATCTGTTTAAACATCCATTTGAAGATAGTGATTTTCTTTTGAGCACATAGCAATAATACATGCGAACGGCCTCAAGATGCCAACAGGAGACAAATGACTCTCAAAATCAATGCCTTCGTCCTGCCTGTTTCCTTTTGCACAAGACGAGTTTTGTTCGAACCACATTTTTTCAGCATCACACTTATTCTTCCAGAACCATTTGAGAGCAATAATATTTTTTTCTTTTGGTCGTGGAACGAGTTCCCAAACTTAAACTCTCTCAAATTGATTCAACTCATCTTGCATGGACTTAATCCAACTATGATATGCCATAGCTTCTTTGATATTCTTTGGTTCAATAGTGCTGACGGTTAATGCATACATGCATACCTCAGAATCTGTGTGTAGCCATTGGCGAGTTATAACAGGTTTGGATGGGTCACTAATAACTTGGTCTAGAGGATGATCTTTTGTCCAAATATGAGTTGAGGGTTGTACTTGGTGGAAATTCTGCACATTTGATGGTTCTAGAGCCGTTGTTGATGACTCAATTTCCTCATGACTTGGAGGATTATATGGAACAAACTATGAATTGCCATCAAAATCAGCAGAATCTTCTTGATTGAATTCATCAGCCTCAGTTAAAGAGATTGGAGAGGTTTGTTCATCAGATGTAGTGACAATGGGAGGAGCCTCATGTTCGTCAATAATAATTGAAGATGTAGAAGGTGAGTCTTCATGAATTTGAGTCGGTTGTGCAGCGGAATTGATGGGTGTATCAGAAAACTTCTTCTCAAAATATTCTTCATACATTGGACCGAACAAATTATCTAAATCTTCTTTAGATGGAGTATTCATTGTTTCTGCTGATGAATTATGATTTATGAATCGTTGAAGCTCGGGTTCTAAACAATCGTGTTCAGAAGCCATAGCTGTAAGCTCGTCAAACTTGACATGTATGGTTTCCATAATCTTTTTAGTGCGTCGGTTATAGATTCAAAACCCTCTTGATGTTTCTGAATAACCAATAAAGACCCCAATGTCTGCTTTTGGTTTCATTTTTCCAAGATCATCTCGGTTATTTGTTGGATAACACAATGAACCAAACATATGAAAATATTCAACATTCGGATTTCTGCCACGTAATAACTCATAAGGTGTTTTGTTATGTCGTGTATGAATGATTGACCGATTTTGAGTAAAACAAGCGGTAGCCACTGCTTCAGCCCAAAGAAATTCAGGTAATCGAGAAAAGATAAGCATCGTACGAGCAACTACAACAAGAGTTCGATTACGTCTTTCAACTACTACATTTTGCTGAGGTGTTCGAGCAGTTGAAAATTGTTGCATGATGCCTAACTTTTCATAATGAGCTTTAAGAGTTGCATTTTTGAATTTAGTACCATTGTCTGTACGAATCTTGCAAACTTTGGCTTTATAATTCAGTTGAGCTTGAGCAATGAATTTCTTTATAATCTCTGGAGTTTCATCTTTCAAATGAAGAAAGTAAACCCATGTATATCAAGAATAATCATCCACGATCACAAGAATATACTTCTTTCCATTGATCGAAGCTACCCGCATTAGGCCACATAAATCCATATGAAGTAATTCCAATTTAGAGTGATCACTTGGAACTAATTTGAGTGGATGAGAAGCTTTCTTGCTTTTTCCTCTTTCACAAGCAGAACAAAGGTGATCTTTTCCATATTTAAACTTTGGAAGACCATTAACCAAGTCAAGTCTTGTAAGATCATTTATGGTGCCGAAATTAAGACGTAAGAGTCTGCGGTGCCATAACCATGATTTTGTTAAAGTTGCCTTAGACATTAGACAAACAGGTGAAGAAGTAGCCATGTCAGAAATGGAGATAGTATATAAATTTGATTCGCGACTGCCTGTAAGCAAATCATCTCCTTTCACATTACACACATAACATGTCTTAGAATGAAAAGCCACTTTTAAATCGCCATCACAAAATTGTCCAACGCTAAAGAGATTATGTCCAAGACCTTCAACATAATATACATGACAAATAGTGATATTGCCCTGTATATAATCACCATAGCCTATGATTGCTGCAAAATTATCATTTCCAAAGCGAACGGTGCCCATGAATTTCTCAATGAAATTTTTTAGCAGTGATCAATCACCCGTCATATGCTTTGAACAACCACTATCAACAATCCATAGAACGATCTGTAATACATGTAACACAAGAAGAAACACCACATGGACAAGTGGGCAATTTGACTACCCATTTCTTAATAGAAACCGATTGTTTGTCAGATGAACGACTATTCTGACCATTCGGTTTTTGTGTTAACAGGAGACCAAATAACATTTGGTTTTGATTCAAACCATTTTTGCCAAATTTGACTAGTTCGAATCTTGTTCTTCATGTATGTGCTTAAAGATTTATCTCATAAATTTCTTTTCTTTATACTAGAAACCTTATCGTTAGCTTTTGAGGTACTTCCGACATCAATCGTAGGTCTGAAGACTACATAAGTAGTATCTAAAGACTTAGATAGTGTCGACTCCTTAGAAAACCTAGTCTTGTGAACTACATAAGTAGTATCATAAGATTTTGGTGTTCTAGATTTAGTGGATAAGGTTCTATGAACATTCGAATGCACATTCAATCTATAATTTGCAAAACAGTTATCATGGCATGGGAAAAGCACATTTTGCATACAAGAAACACATAACAAAGTTTTTGCTTTAGAAGCATTTGCAACATCAACATCAATTATATTCTCTTTGTTTGAGATAACATTTTCAGATGTATTATCTGTTTGCTTATTTTTCCTAACGTAAATTGCTACTTTCTTTGCTGGCTTCTTAGAGTTAGCTAAGACACTATTCTTGACATGTGAATCTCTATTCATTGGTCTTCTAACACTAGATGCAGCATTCATTCCTGTAGAAGATAAATCATGCTTAGCCTCGTTTGTTTGTGATTCATGTGTTGTGACAACTTTATACATTCCAGGTGCTATGACATTTTTGTTTTAATTTACCTCTCTTTGTTTGGCAGGTGAAGTCTGTAAAGTGACAGGTTTTGACACGACATGGTTTTCTTTTGATTTTTGAACATCCATTTTCTTTTAAATAACGTGTTTGTGTAATGGTGTGATACAAAGAAGAGGTTGAGAACCATTTATCTTGTCAAACTTAGTATTTACAGACTTACCTTTTTCAACATTTGTCAGTCTAGTTTTTAACTCAGATATGGTAAACAAAAGATTCTGATTCTCAGCACGAATAGCACCATATGCATATGTTTTCTCAGAGACATGAGCAATTAATTCGTACCTTTTCGTTTGAGTTTGAGACCGTGTCTTTTTGATTGAATTGAAAAGCTTTTGATATTCTAATTTTACATTGTCACGTTCTTTTATCAAAGATTGCACCGTAAAATCCAAAGCCACGTTCTCATCTTCAAGTTTTTCTATTTTTGAAATCCAAGAATAATCAACAGGATTTGTGTTTTTATATTTCAAATTTGAATCCCATTTATGTTTTTCTTTTTCATGTTGTAACTTTAATTCAAAATCAACACTTTTCTTTTCACACCTTTGAACATCTTTTTCAAGAATTTTTATTCTTGCTTGCAAACCCTCTTGAATCTCGATGGATTTCTTTTTAAGTTGTTCAATTTCAGCATGGAGTGAATTGTCTACACATTCATGATTTAACAACAGACTTAATTCAACTCCATGCTTGAGTGATACTTCCAAAAGTTAATCTTTCAAAAAATCATTTTGCTTGTCTAGTTCACAAAGTTCACTTTCTGTAGACTCAAAAACATCTTTCATCTCTTTTATATCCCTCTAAAATAGTGGCTTAAAGAAT
The DNA here is from genome assembly GCA_026074375.1 of Tanacetum coccineum. Taxonomy (NCBI): domain Eukaryota; kingdom Viridiplantae; phylum Streptophyta; class Magnoliopsida; order Asterales; family Asteraceae; genus Tanacetum; species Tanacetum coccineum. Next base: position 7,756 of record BQNB010083935.1, on the reverse strand, counting down.
TCAAAATAGAACTGCAACTCGTTTACAATTGGTTTGAGTTGATCTTGACAAAAATCATTGAGTTGTATTTCTTCAGGTGATGTATAAGAAATGCTTGCTCTTTTACAATTCTTTTGAAGTAACTCAGACAATGTTTGAAAACAATTTTTCATTTTATCCAATTGTATGATCAAAGGTGACTCACTCGGCATTAATGTCGGGATAGACTAGTTGATTTGAGTCTGTCAAAAGGAATAAAGTAGATGGAAATATTTTTCACTCAGCAGAAAGCTCTTTTTGAGGAACAAGTCTTATAAAGAGCATTTATTTGATTGGTAATATAATTGTTAAAATTATGTTTGTTCGCAAGCAGCAATTGGATAATTTCATTTTTTCTTTAATTTTTTAGTGATTTTGGAAGCATCATCCAAGAGTGTCCTCAGTATCTCTAACATTAAAATGGGAATTTCTGAAAGGATCAAACTTGAGGAAGATATAACTTTGGACATTGAGAAATTGCTTGCTTGAGTGTATAAGGATTCGAGTACCCCAAACCATGTTTTAATTGCGGATCATACACAGACAATGGCTTTGGTCCAAGCATAAACATTCCTTGTAAGGAATTGCCAAGTTTCAACATTAGATCAACATTCTTTTTAAGTTTGGCCTCGAGATCTAGAATATTGTCATGATAACGATCCTCATTTTCACTCATTTTTTGTTTTAAAATTAAATGAGTCTTTTGAAGTTCCTCATTTTTCCGTTTGTAATCATTGACAGCTAAATCTAATTTATCTTGTTGTTTTTCTAGATCTCGAATGATGTCTCGATCACGAATAAATTTGAGACTGAGCTTGTTGATTGAAATGTTTTGCTTTTCGATCAGCCTCAAGAAATTCATTGAGATAATTGTTATCCCCATTAATGTATTCCAAAACCCGAACCCTTTCCTTATACAACTCAAGCTGATTAGTCAAAGTCGTGTTTTGTTGTTGGACTTTTTGAGCAAATAATTGTTGTTTCTCAGCTTCCAGATATGCATTTCTAGCTAGTTGCTCTAACGCATATAGGTCAGGAACATGTGTATCTTTTTCAACACTGCCACTATTAACATGTCCATTTGGTTTATCAAATATAATATTGCTATTAATTTGATCATCACCTATTGTATGTTAAATAATTTTAGTGATGAGTTGGACACATTTGTTCTTTATTCTCATTGATGTGTTGAAATTGTACCCACTTATAAATGCAGAAAATAGCTTGGCCCAGCATCTGAAGTATTATTGGCTGGTTAAATTCTGGCCATTAAGCATATGTTTGCACTGAGTTCTTCAATTTCTTCCATCCTTGAAGCATCAGCAAAGAGAAAATCATTTTGTTCATCGGTAAGAATTACTCCAGCTTTATCCTGTTTAGCCAGCAACATTTGTTCCATGAAGTATTTTGAATCCCGAACTCTTGGCTTTGGATAATTCCTAGCATAATGTCCTTTTCCACTACAGTTGTAGCATTGAACAGTTGAAGTATTTCCTGAAGAAGAAGTTCGAAGAGTTCCTTTTGAACAATTTCCGGTTCATTTGAGCAATTTGATCCCTCACTCTTTGAATCATAAGCTCGTCTAGTATTTCTTCCAGTATTACCAGAGTTTCTGCATTGAATATTCACCCTGTCTCCTTGAATAATTGCTTGGTTTCTGGTGTTGGATGAAGTACGGAGATGATTATTTGTTGGATTAGAAAATTTTGAGTAATGGCTTGAGTATAGAAATAACAAATTGCCGAGGATAGGGGATCTTCAGAATTGGTTTGAACATCATCCTACTAGTACTCATCGTTATAATCAACCACAGACGTAGGATGTGTAACATAATAAGATGAGGTATTTCTGGAAGATGAACCCGTGTGTGTTACTAGAGCCAAAGGATCATGAGACTTTTCTAACTTCTTTGCCCGTGATGCATTAACCAGTTTCTCGAATTGCTGAAGGTAATCAAAGAGATCATCAAAACGTGAATCCATTGTTAATACGTTTAGTAAGACGATCTTGGGTGACATATTTCACCATTCCTGTTGCAAGTATTCAAGAACTTTGTGTTACTGTGACAATTGGAAAATCATATTTTTTCATTCCCAAATCAATTCAATTAACCTGAGCAAGCGGTTGTAGACAGATAAAGGTGCTTCCATGGTTCAGCAACAAAAACTATATCAATTCGTGCGTAAAACGACGTCTCTCTGTTCAACTTTGTTTTGTATAGTGCCCCTTCATCTGCGTTCAACTCTTTTCCACATTTCCTTGCCGAGTGCATGCAATCCACAGAGTTGTAATTTCTTTGGAATAGAATGTAGAATCTCAGATTCATGAGTCATTTTAGATCATAGTGCAATAACACATCACCTTGTAAATCCTTTGCAGTCTGCAGTTTCGGTACTGTCGAATCACTAGGAACGAACATTTAAAACTGACAAGGACCTTCATCAAGTGCTTTGTTAAGCCACTTTCAGTTTTCTCTCTTTCGATTTATATATCGTCTAAATCTACTTGCCCATGGTATATAATCCCTTCTTTCAAGCATGGAGGGCTAGTCTCTGAACCAGGCATCAGCGAGGGATTGTTGATAGTTTGGATGTCGACATGTCTTTATGATTCAATATGGATCTTTGTAGACGAAAATGAGTGATATTGTGAGGTAAAACCCCTAAATCTGGTAACAATTATATTTCGGACATCACTGTTTCTCGGATAAACACTTAACTATGACTTTGGACAAAGGAAGACTATCAACTCCAGTCCATATAAAGTAGTCAACTGGAAAATGGTATTTCCCAAAAATTGATTATCTTGTTTATATTAGTTAAAAAAAATATCGATTTATCAAACCGGATAATACCAAGTTTTGAAAAATTCCTAGGATTTGAATTAACAAGAACTCATATCCTATAAAACAAAATTTTGATGTCTGAATTAATCCAGAACACGTATAACGTCAAATTCGATAGAACCGAATTTGAATTCCGAGTTTAGTCAGTACCGAATTTATTTTTTTAAAAACCCAATTCACGATAAAATCGTGAACTTGTGATATTTATCACTTTGTAAGCGAATTTCCTAGATTAAATCACTAAATCCTGATTCACACTTTTCGATAAAACCAAAAATTTATGAATACTAATGAAACTCGATAGAAAACCGAGTTTATCAAAACCTCCTAATATACGTTTTTTGATAGAACCGAGAATGCGTATATATCTATTACAACACTTTTTCTAAAGAAATTAAACTAATAGTGATACTTAAGCTTCCGAAAATGTAAGGAAATGATCCAGGACTACTACAACTACTTCCAAGAATGGTAAAACACTACTGAAAATACAACTTCACAAGATACGTCTGGCAAATCTTGTAGAAACAGCGATAACGTCGAATACTCGGAAATAGGCGGCCTAACCACAACTCAAAAGCCAAAAATCTCTACCGATTCACCGAATTGCATTTGAGGTTCTCTGAACGTGTAAACAACTCACCAATGAGATCACTCTAATTCTCTAATGGGTCTGATACATTGTTAGGGTTGATTATCTTGAATCATAAATGATCAGAAATGAAAGATTAGAGAGAAATAGTAGAGGAGACAAGTTATATAATTTTTAATATTATAAATAGAGGAAAAAGAAAAAGAATTGATACAATGCTTACCTTTCTAATGGTGATTGAGGGGTATTTATAGAGAGGGAAAGAAAGCTTCCTTCCTTTATTTTTTTCAAATGTTTCACTTCTAGTCCTTTTACTTGGTAATTAGGATATTTCTTTCCTTTTAGCATAATAAAACTTATTACAAGCTACTTTATTCTTAACAAAATAAAGACTAATGACTAAATATAATTAAACCACACAATCGACACTTTTTATGAACCTAACAGATACTCTATATTTTCAGTCTGTTGGTGTTATCCATGAAATAACTGCCCCATATACTCCACAACAAAATGGTATATCTGAATGGAAAAATAGAGTACTAAAAGAAATCGGTTATTCGTTGTTGTCCTATCAGGATTGGTGTCACACCCCCTGACGGGGCCTGGCGGAATACGTGTGAGGGCGTGACGTCATAACAATTCCGAACATAATAGCATTAAAAGAACGGACATCTAATCATGGGCGTTTGAAAAATAGTTCTTACTCGCTCGCATTAAAGAAAATAAATTTAAGTTTTACAACCAGTCATAAGAGAGTTAAATGTAGCGGAAGCATAACAAAGTTTGATAATGACAATGAGTATATAAATAGATATGTCTGGAAATTGAGGATAAAAAACATTTAGTGAATACAGCTTCACTCAAAGTATTATGAAAAGTGTTTAGTAATAGGAAATGTTCAACCAAAGTAGTGTGGACCAAAAGATTTCAAAGCGTATGTGACAATCGTAGCAGTTTACGATTTCACATACAAAGCACATGTGACCGTTATAACAAATACAACTTCACACGAAAGTATTTATTGTTGCACTAAGCTCATGACACCGATGCTAATAACAACAGGGCATATCATATCATGCCACATAGTATTCCTGCCCTTAACTGGTGTCCCAAACCAAAGACCACCACAACGCACATCGACATGACATATATCCGTTTGTTCTTCGTTAAGTGGAACCAAAGCAGATAGGGATAATTAGTCCCAATAGATCTATTTATTCATCCGCGCTCACTTAACCAATTCAATTGGCCATAGGTGACTAACGGTTCATGATAGTTCGGGAAATAGTGGTTTGTAGCAAAACTTAGGCAACACATAAACAGGAAACGATAACAAAAAATACTTGTGTCCAATATAAAAGTAACCAACTTTTTCGTAAAAGCTTAAAGTACTTAAATCCATAAGTAAAAACAAGTGTGATGTCAATCATGTAACGAGTTTGTAATCAACGTATAAATGAGTTTGAAATTCAGTAATGTTAACTAGTTTGTAAACGAGCATGTTTCTCACCTCAAAAGTAGTAAAGTATATGTAAAACAAGTAAAACGTGGGGCTATGAACTCACCTTGATGTTGCAGAACAATTAGCAGAAATGCAAATAATAAGCACAACACAAACGAAAAATAGAACGGCTTGACCAAGAAGATGCATCTTAACTTAACGACTAGGTCCCATTAGCTTAGGATGATGAATTGGGGTTTTTCGATGGATGAGCACATCAGCGCGACACGTTGATAAGGGATTTGGATTACAAGTTGTAAGAGTTTGGTGGTTGGTTAAATAAAATAACTCGAAAAGCAAACGCAAAGTGTGTAATATATTCCGTATATATTACATATGAAAAAAAAACAATTATATAATTCATATGGTGAATTATATAATAAAGACAAAGAACCAAAAGAATAAGTCACAATATATTGTATTTTACATGTATTATATAGAAAACGTGAGAAAATAATTGTAACAATATAATTCGACACGTTTTCAGAAATCACTGAATACATTAATAAAGAGTTCTTGCATAAAAGTAAAAACACGTTTTAAAGTTACGAATTAAATAAATGACGTTCTTAAAGTTTTTAAAAAACTTATTATTTTGTCTATTAGTCGAGAATTATAAAATAATATTTTATAATTTAGTATTTCATTTTCTTGACGGTTTTTAGTTAAAATAGTTATCTCGTTTGTAAAAGTATGGTTTCGATTATTGTCGCGTTATTGTATAATTACATATTAAAAATCTTAAAACTATATAACTTCGTCCGTTTATCGGGTTTCTAAAATAATAGAATTTGTAGCGAAAAATACCAAGTATATAAATTTTTATAAATTTCGGCATGACCTAGTCGTTTATATAAATTTAGGGGCTGTTGTCCAAAACGCACCCTTACGGGTCACTGAACAGCAAAACAAACACCCCTAGTTGCTGTTAAACAGCAAACCAAACGCACCCTATGCTGTAAAACACATATCCAAACACACCCTTATGGGTGTTGCTGCAAAACGCAAAACCAAACGCCATGTACGGGCTGTCAGAGCCAGAACCAAACACCCCTTTGGGGCAGATTCACACAACAAACACCCCTATTTGGGGCTTTTAAAACGCAGAGACAAACACCCCTTTTTGAGCTATTATACCAACAACCAAACATAAAAACAAACACCCTTATATCGTCATTTAACCAACCTGAATCAAAATACCAAAACAAGAAAAGGAGATGGTACGGCCTGTTACGCAGACCAACAACGCACCCCCAAATGGTCGTTAAACCCAAAACCAAACGCACCCTGCTGGTGCTTATCACCGAAACCAAACACACCCTTCGGGTGTTAACTGCCGAAACAATCACCCCTTGTGGTGGTTTTCCTTGCGGGTGTTTTATGACATAACTAAAACGTACCCCTAGTGGTGTTTAAGAGGTGGTAGCGAGGTGGGGATGGTGAGGGTGGCTGTGTAGGGGCAGCGTGGTGTTAGGTGGTTTTATTTTTTTTTATTTTTAATTTTTATAGTGGAGGTGGTGGCAACGATTGCGAGATGGTGGCGGATGGAGGGTGATGACGAGGGTGATGTGGGTATGGTGGATAAAGATGGAGATGGCGAAGGTGGTGAGGAGATAAAGGTGGTGTTATGATGATGGTGGCGGCTGGCCGGGAAAATATGAGAGGGGGGAGGAGTGTGTGTTGGCTAAGTTATAAAAATGAAGAAACCCTAATTAGGGTTGGGTATATATACCCAAAAGTTATAAAATAAAGTGTAAATTGTATAATAGTTTAAGGTAATTGTTGTAAATACTACTAGAAGGACCAAATGTGTAATCTTTTGTAAAATATTGGTTCGGGACTCGTTTGGGCTAGTTAACGGTCGATTCAAAATTCGAAACTCGCGCCATTGTGCTCCAAATAATTTTTCCCATAAAAATATGTATTTACATGATTATTATTTTATAAATGTTTTTATAAAATATATTTTAAAATGTTTATTATTTATTTTGGGTATCACGGGTAAGCTTTGCCCGTAAAATAAAACTTTAATTCGAATGTTCGCATTTTTAACAAATGTTTTTGAAATAAAACATTTAATAATTTATTAAATATTTGTATTTAATAAAAGTGTTAATTAAATATAAATTTAATTATTCTTGTGTCGGTACGCGTTGCGTGCGGTGTTCAAAACTTTCCGAGGCTATTTAAGTCACTTTCTACTTGGTTTCAGGTCTCGGATAAAACTGAAACGTTGTCCGGAATGTCGTTTTACATCAAATTTCTTTAGAGTCCGAGTCGTGAAAACAAGATTTAGCGTGTCGTTTTTGATAAGTTAACTTAGGAATAACATATATCTTCTCGTTTTCCAGTCAAATAAATTTCAAAAATAATTTTGTAAATGAGGGATTATAATAATATTTATGATTTATTATTTAAATACGTTTCAAAAATTTAGCGGCTACGCGGTAATCGTTTTTATGTGACCGTAAAAGGTCAAAAAGTCAAGTCGAAACCAAAAAGTCAAAGGGTAAAATAGTAATTTAAAATTTACGAAAATTGTCGGGTGTGACAAGGAAATAAATGACGAGTTCCTTGATGAGTTTCTCATGAGTATCAAAACATACAAGGAAGAGAGCCCGTGGTTTGCCGACTTTGCCAACTATCTAGTTGGAGGAATTCTAAGAAAAGGATTATCCTACGCTCAGCGTTGTAAGTTCTTTTCAGAACTTAAGCACTATTTCTAGGACGAACCGTATCTATTTAAAGCATGCCCCGATGGCATGATCAGAAGATGTGTTCACATTTCGGAAAATCG
>BQNB010083934.1:0-21088 GCA_026074375.1 Tanacetum coccineum | reverse complement strand
ATGTAGAATTTGACCATTTTCTTGAGCTTGTACCAACAACACTTTATCCTTAAACCCTGAATCATCCCGTTTCCTTTTAGGTTTAGTGCACTGTTTGGACATGTGTCCTTCCCATTTGCAGTTGTAACAAATAACAGTCCTCTGTTTCCTAGAATTGCTTCCACTTACTCCTGGAGTGTAGGTCCTACTAGTACCCGAGCAAAAGAAATTTGCCTCCCTTGTACTGGTTGTAAAGTCACTCTTCCATCATTAATGGTAGCTTGTTGCCTAGGGTTTGACGAATTCCTCAACTGGTTATTGGTAGTAGGATAGCGAGATGTGACGACAGCTGAAAGGAATGACATCATATGGTTGATGGCATCAATAGGATCATCACCTTTCTTGAACACTGAAACAGTTAGACCTAAGTCTAGTTAGGGAAATTCAGGTTGTTGTTGTTGCTGGTTAACTGTAAGAGCATATTCCATTTGAGGGATGGATGATGGTGAAGAATAAACGTTGTGGTGAACTGATGATTGATAATCATTGGATGGATAAGTGATTGAAAGAGGTGTTAATGATGATTGATTGTTTGAGTATTGTTGTGACTGATAAGGTGATCCATACTATGGAGACTGATATAGTGAAACTTGTGGTTGAAATTAAGAGTTTTGGAATAAATTTTGATGAGTTTGATAAGGAGACTGGGTCATCTGATGGGTTGAAATAAAAGCAAGCGAATCTGATTTGCGTTCATGCATTAAACGGACTTCATTTGCATGAAATTCATGTTGTCCTAAGTAAGCATGAAGCTGACCAATGTTAGTTGTGTGCAAATCCCAAACCAGTTTAACATCAGTTATAAATTTGTGGAGGAAGAGTATTCAAAAACTTGGTGTTCACTTAAAATTGTTCCAGTTTCACATTATAGATGTTCATGTCATTGAGTAGCAGTGAAAATCTCAAGTAGAAATCACGTAGTGTTTCCCCCTTCTTATAAGAAAACTTATCGAATTCATCATAAAGCTTACACTCTCTTTCCTGTTTCTAAATAAGTTCCTTGCATGAGAAGTTGGATTCTACCCAAAGTCCTTGGGCGATTCGGATGATTGCTAACAAGTGCATAGACCTATGGTTAAATCCTTAAAGAATGAAATTTGTTTCCTTGACATCTACATCAGCTGAATGTTCTTCTGTAGCAGATAACCAGAAAATTTCTTGGTCTAGTCACTCCATTCTCCCTCAATCGTAGGCAGATTGAAGTGGACCATTCTCAACATATTCAAGGATCATTCGTCCATGTTGTCTATTCATCATGTATAGCTCCATTCTGCTTTTTTCAAGAATCGTACATATCTTGTTTCAACATAGTGAACGATTGTCAGCACCCGACAGAATCGCTTTTGTCAGCACGAGTCATCATTGATGGAAAGTTGTCTATGTTTAAAGATAACTTTTTGATTGAATCGGGGTGATTGAAGTAATTGGGTTTGAAGGTGTTGACTTTATGTTGTGTAACTACACGGCATTTTACAATCTTGATTAACCAGAAGACAAGTAAATGTTTCACGGATTTTATAAATCACAGAAATAAACCGTATAATTTTGTATTAGCAATTTGAGTTTTAACCTTTTGTCCAAGTGAATTTGGAAATTCGGTTGCAAAGTAGAAACTGTTAATTTGATTGCTACTAAAACTGCGAATTAGTTTGAACTGATGAAGTTGCTAATTCGGTCGTCAAAGGGAATTGCAAATTCGGTTGATAAAGGTAGCTGCGAATTCGGTTGATACAGATAACTGGGAATTCGGTTTATACTGATAGCTACGAATTCGGTTTATACTGATAACTGTGAATTCGGTTTATACTGATAACTGCGAATTCGGTTAATACTGGTAATTGCGGATTCGGTTGATACAAGGAAGCTGCTAATTCGGTTATAACTGAGAGCTGCCAATTCGGTTGAACTTGAATACCGTGAATTCGGTTACGAAACCCAAAATCTCAAAAACACAATAAGACTAACTTTTGAACGTTTTTATTAAATTTTCTTGTACAGCTAGCATTACCAAACCTATAGGTACCTTAAAAATGCAAACTTTATGGTTTTTAAGCCAAAAATTTCAAAATCAATATTTGTACTTTCTAAGGTTGATCGAAAACAAAGTTGTAAAAAAATGATGTTTTTCTTGATTCAAAGCATATACACCTATATCCTAAAGATACTAGATCAAATTTACCAAGGTAAATGATCCTTTAGTGTATTTTGAAGCTTCAAAAACGGAAAAAAAAATAAGAAAAAGGTGTACGGTTTGACAAGAGAAAAAGAACCAAAGAAATCAAACACAAAAACTAAACAAATCACTCCATGGATCTTGATACCAATTGAAGAACAATCAAATAACATACATGGAATGAGGAAGAGAGGTGGTTTTAGAGAGAGATTGGTTGGATGAACATTTTAGAGAAAGAAAGTAACATAAGAGAAAACTTGTATTATGTGTGTGAATAATAAACAACCAACCACCTCTCCAAGGCATGGAGAGGTGTATAAATACCCTTTTGGGGCCGGCTATGGATGGTCCTTCATGGGCTTTCCATGGGCTTTTCCTAACTTTGGCCTGGTTAGCTTACTAAATAATACTTTCTGGACTACGAGCTAGAAACGTAAAATACATGGTGTGACCGATACTTTTTTGGATTCCTAATAGTATTTGACATTTTGGTGAAGTTGTGAATGAATATCGAATCTTAAGTTTTTGAAGTGATTGAGTCTTAAGAATACACGGGGTTTTACAATTCTTGATAAAACTGGGAAAATAAGTTAATATTTTACGGGATTTTATAAATCAAAGAAAAACCGTATAATTCACCTAATGGAAATGGTATAAATCACCCAAGAGAAGTGTATAATTCACCCAAGCAAAGTGTATAATTCTCCCAGGCAAAGTGTATTATTCTCCCAGGCAAAGTGTATAATTCACCCAAGCAAAGTGTATAATTCACCCAAGCAAAGTGTATAATTCTCCCAAGCAAAGTGTATAATTCTCCTAGAAAAAGTGTATAATTTACCAAAGAAAAGTGTATAATTCACCCAAGCAAAGTGTATAATTCTCCCAGTAAAAGTGTATAATTCACCCAAGAAAAGTGTATAATTCACCCAAGCAAAGTGTATAATTCTCCCAAGCAAAAGCGTATAATTCTCCCAGGCAAAAGCGTATAATTCTCCCAGATGAATGCGTATAAATTGCCTCGTATAACTCGCCTAGTTAATACGTATAGATTGCCCAATTGATGCGTATAACTCGCCTCGTATATCTCGCCTAGTTAATACATATAAATGGCCCAGTTGATGCGTATAACTCGCCTAGGCGTATAAATCACCCAAAACAAGTTCGAACCTCAAAATCAAAAACACTAAAAGACTCACTTTTTGACGTTTTTATCTGATTTTTCTTGTACTTCTTACCTATCTAAGACTAGTAGAACCATACAAACATAAATTTTATGGTTTTTAAGACAAAATGTTTAAAATCAAGATTCTTAGTACAAAACCTTTTTCGAACAAAAAAACATAAAAGATCAAGATTTTGACGTTTTCCAAGGATATACTTATACTTCTAGCCTATATGAAGGTAAATAAACAAGAAAGTTGCAATATTTATGCTTTTTGAACACACAAGAATGAAACCCTCTTTTTGTATGGTTTAAACCAAGTGAAAAACAAAGAAAAACAAGAACAAAATCACCAAAAACCCCTTGGAATATGATACCACATGTTATCCCAATAACTAATCAATATTATAACACATAAGTTATACCAATAAGCTATAAGAAAACCCAATAAGCTTAAATAAGCTTTAAACCACAAGAGAAAGAAAGAAAGGAAATAGAAGAATATTAGATTAAGAGAAAGAGGTGGAGGATCTTTTACACATATGAAAACACACACATAAATGACCAACACCCTCTCCATGTGTGGAAAGGGTCTATTTATACCCTTGACCAATCTAATGGCGTATGGGCTTTGTAGATGGGTTAGGCTTGGCTTGTGTTGGGCTTTGGCCCATTACATGGATGTTACTTACTTAAAGTCCAAGCATGTTCATCCCAATTAGCCTATTACAATACAAGACCTAATAATAACTGAGATGACCGATAACATTCTTGTTCGACTTAATAGAATTAAGGCTAATAGTTAGGATTGAAGTTATTCTGAGTTTTTTGCTTCATTCTCAGGTTAGTTATATCGGGTTGTCTTCATTAGTGGTCATCACTAGTAGCCGAAAAAATAGATAAAGTATTTGGATTGGGTTGATCAAGAGAGAGTTGTAAAAAGAGGACTTTTTGACATCTTCACACAGAGTATTGCTTATGCAATCAAGGGTATATGATGTTAAGTAAGCAGTTCTAGTTGATATAAGATGTACACATGTGCATGATGATTCCTTAAATAGTCATCATCCTGGAGGGAGAAATGTGTACATCCGGGACTTAGTTAACTTTGGTGTTACTGTTTCTACATAGAGGGATAAATTTTCTACATCCGGGACTTAGTTGACTTTGGTGTTGCAATTTATATCATCATTATCCTGGAGGGAGAAAAGTGCACACTCGAGACTTAATTGACCTTTGTGCTACGATTCCAACTTCTTAAAAGGGATAAAGTATGTACTTCGGGATTTGAGTTTTATACAACATGACTAGGAAGTTTCCTAAGTAAGACGATGTTGATGATATCATCTGACCCACAGATTCTTCCACAATAAGAAAGAAGGTCTTTGAGCCGAGCTGAAAGGAGATTGTATGACTCAAGACTAGTGCACTAATTCTTATCAGTCTCAGGGTTGTCTATTTAGGAGGGAGCAAAAGAAAAAGAGCCTACAAGTTGGGAGGGAGTAATAACCTAACTAGATATTGCACAAGAAGTTTAGAGCAGAAATCATATCAAAGCCGAAGTATTCAGATAAGGGAACTTCAAAGATGATAAATGAGAAGCAGATTCAGAAAACTTCAACATGACCAGAAGTATAAGAAAATGAAGCTTTTTCAAGACATGCAGTTGATTCAGAAACTTCAAGATGACCATAAGTGTACGAAGAAAGTTTTTGAAGACATGTCAAAAGTTAAGAGGAGAAATCCAATCAAAGCCGAGATCATCAGTAGAGAAAACTTCTAAGTCATCCTCGGTAGTTTGATTACAGTGTGTTCGTCTGCAAGCTAAAGAAATAAAGCTGGAGTATTCAAAAAGATCAAGTTCATTGAAGGCAATCTCAAGGAATACTGGACTTCATTCTAATCATTTTTCTTTATTTTTTGCTTGTAGGAAATATTGTAACCAATTCAAGTGTAACACCATCTTAGAGGGAGATTGTTAGCCTTACTATTTTGTAAACATGACGTCTTATACGTGAATTTAACTAGCTATATATCTTGTGTTATACGCAGGGACTAATAATGTAAACATGGGATAGTTAAATACCCCCCATGACTCTCCATGGGGGTGTGGAAGAATGATAGGTCTTTTGTAACTTCATTCTTATTAATAAAGTTTTCTTATTTTCTCCACCCTCTCTTTACTTTCTCTTACTAGACCAATAACTCATATCATATATTTTGATCATCCCAGACCCCCCGTAGGTGGTTTTGATATGTTTTATAGAAAGGAATGGCTTAACAAGTTGTACTAGGGGTATCTTACACTTATAATGAGTGTAATAAAGGGTTTCACAGGGGGATTGATTGATTGATGTGAAAAGTCAATATACATAAACATAACATAAATGGAAGGGCTATTTGGGGAAAATCCTAATATTTGCCTTTTATCCTAGCTACACCGATTACATCAAGTTACCTCAGTGCAATGCTCATTTTGGTGGTCTTGAAAAGATATACCAAGCCAAGTTCTAAAGTCAACTTCAACTACCGGCACACTCACTTTTTATGGATTTATATATAAGGGAAAAACAGAAAGGCTTATCCTCACACAATGGAATTATAAGGTAAATGTGCTCAGTTAAGATTAAACAAGTCAAGTAATGAAAAACATGTCAAAATTTTAAAGTTGAAACGTTTTTCACTAAAAAATAGAAAAATAAAAGGCAAGTAAAATTAAACTAGTGTCTATGAAGCAGAACGGAAGCGTCAATAAACCCTAACTAGGGTTCAAGACGAATCACAAAGGAATAGAAGACTAAAAGTCTTGAATTTTTTTTGATAATTGAATAATGAATATTGAATGACTAAACAATAAACCCAAGCCCTGTATTTATAGGAGAAGTAAACTTAGAAAAAAGTCAAGAATAACAAAAATATAGAAACTAAATAAAAGTCAATAAACAAAATATGAAAACCATATTTTGTTATTAATATTAAAATTCTCCATCTTTAAGATTACTTATTTTTGGAAACCATATATTCCTCCGCTAGCTCTTGAATCATGTCCTCATCATTCCTCCTCTCTTTAGAAGAACTCGTCCTCGAGTGCTTGCCCTCATTCACGTCCTCAAAGTGAAATTCATATATATCTGACACATTGAACGTCTTCAAAATACTCATACTATTTGGCAAGTCTACCACATAAGCATTATCATTAATCTTTTGAAGTATTTTGTATGGACCATATCTTTAATAGTAACTCTATAAGTAATATTTCCAGGATCGTATCAACACTCTGCCCCGCAAAAACACCTTGTCCTCAAGGTGTTCCTTTAATATCTTGAGCCATGTGATACCAGGATCCCATGTTCTTCTTTGCGCATAAAAGATTTCTTGTTTCAACCAAACATTCGTACAAATCTACCCAATAGAGATCACGTACCCCCACTTTAACCTCATAATTTGCCATCTCAATGTGTTATGATATGGCTTACTTTCGTCTGTCGAATGTTGTCTATCAAGATCATTAGAGAAGTCTTCTTTGATAATGTTTGGACCTAATCCTAGCATCATAAGAGGCTCATCTTCTACCACCATAATTGGTCCGATGATATCAGCTTCCTCCCTAGTTAAAACAATCAAAAAATCCTCCAAATTACTACCATTGTCTCCACTTATTTCAGTTGTGGCAGGTTGTGTTAGAAACTTTACAATTTCCTCATCAGAACATGGCACCACTAGGTGTTGTTCTTCTGGTCTTGATCCATCATCACAATCTTCAGTGACAAAGATCTATGATTTAGGTTTTGATAGTATCGTGTCCATAACAACAAACACATAATCGACTCCCTGTTGAGTTCGAGGAAGCCCAAGCATAAAATTCATTGACATATCAACCCAAGGACTCTCAGGTATGGGCAAGGGCATATAAAGACTTGTATTTTGTGCATTACCCATTCCTTCTTGACACATGACACATCTTTTCATGAAAGCTCCAACATCCCTTTTTAATTGAGGCCAAGAAAATCAACTTTCTACACTCGCAATGGTCTTATCTCGGCCTAAAGCATTCAATCCTTTCGCATGTATCTCCTTAACCAGTTGAATCTTAAGGTAAGTCTTAGGAATACACAAACGATTACCTTTAAATAAATAACCGTCAAGTAAAAGAATCTCACCCTGATGTTGCTTGGTTTCGAGCTCCATCCAAATGTTACCATAATCTTCATCATTTGGACACAACTCCTTAATTGAATCGAAACCTAAAACCTCGTTACTAATGGACACCAATAAAGTGGTATTTCTACTTAAAATCAATTTGGTGTTGAATATTCCACAATGGTGGCAAAGCGTCTAGTGTATCATCTGTCATAATCTTACCAAATTCAGCTAGTAACGGTTTAATTATTGTCGGTATTGCATTCTTCATGACATCATTAACGCCTTTCATAACTAAAGCATGAGAAACGCTAGTCTCCTTCCTTTCAGCTTGAAAATCCTTTGGTGAAGCCACCAAAGTTACCAAAGTCTTGCTCTTTAATTTCTTCTTAAGAGAGACGAAACCTAAAGGTAATGTAGCAATAGTTTTTCCGCTCCATTTAAAAACATACATATTTGATTTACCTTGGTGTGTAGAGTCCACATCATGTTGCCATGGTCTTCCTAATAATACATGACATGCCTCGATATCAATAACATCATAAGTAACCAACTCATTGTAATGCTTCCCAATAGCAAGAGGAACATTACAAATCTCGTCACCTTAAGTGTTGGCCCCTTCTTGATTCACCCAGTCTGATAAGGACTAGGATGGGGTTCGGTTTAAAACTTAAAAGCTTTAACCAAAGCCTTAGACATTATTTTTCGCAACTCCCCCCATCAATGATAATAGAACAAACCTTTTCCTTAACCAAGCATTTAATTTGAAAGATTCTATTTCTTTGCGAAGAGTCACTAACCTTAGGCGAACACA
The DNA here is from genome assembly GCA_026074375.1 of Tanacetum coccineum. Taxonomy (NCBI): domain Eukaryota; kingdom Viridiplantae; phylum Streptophyta; class Magnoliopsida; order Asterales; family Asteraceae; genus Tanacetum; species Tanacetum coccineum. Next base: position 12,760 of record BQNB010083934.1, on the reverse strand, counting down.
AAACTCGTTGAACGATATATGTAACTTGTTTCGCCTCTCTGTCCAAAGGCTCGGCATACTCTAACTCATCTTTTTTAGAAAACGCTATTCCACACTTTAATATTTCCATATCCTCGGTCAATATCTGCAGTGAAGACCAATCCCGATACCACATTGACATTGGTTTTGTCAAACATTGATTCCTTTACTTAGCAAAGAACTCGCCCTCGGCTCTCACATTTTTAAGGGCTTCATCACCTCGAACTCCTTCTAACGAACGAACCTTATCTTTCAATAGATTTGCGCTTCAAATCACTCATAACTTCATTATTTGTTAAAACACATCTACCATATCCCAACGATCTATCCATGTCCTAAAACACATGTTGTTTATTTGTGCTCCTTATCAGCGACCACCAAGTTTTCAATTCTAATAAAAATAGCTTCTTTGTTTACCATTAAAAACTTAATGTGATTTTTGATAATCATCCTTAAAATTAACCCAGAATCTAAATCACGAACGTTTAAATCATGAACGCATTTGAAATCCGTTTTTAGCTCACAATTAAAACCTTTCACATATTCATCATCATTGAACAATTAATTTCTTCACAAGTCTTAAAAGTACCAACTTTATTCGTTGTTTCAAACAATAAAGTTGTAATTTTGTCATCATATTGTTTATAACTTTGAAGGTCTTGGATTTTTCTCAATGTGGTCCTCAACAACCTCGACTTTCATAGTCTTTTCTTCAAATTTAACCTCGGGCTTTGGTAATTGTGGTGTTACTTTAGAACAATAGCTATTCTATTTCCTGTCCATGAGAAAAGGTAGAGATTGCGTTTAACATCATACTTGCCATTAACCTCACATCGCCAAGGTCTTCCCAATAATATATGGCACTCATCAATATCATCCACAATACAAAGTACTTCTACTTTATAAGACTTTCTTATGGTTACGGGAACCCTACAAACTTGGTAACCATTAATTGGACAAATATCCATTGGTAACTTTAGGAAATCTACCAATTTTCTTGAAACCAAATTATTTATGCTAATGTAACATTCCATATTTTCAGGTCATTTGCAATGCTATTTAAATTCACTATATTTTTTTTCCCATACGCATTCGCTTTTAATTTTAATCGATACGTTAAATGAATAGTTTTGAACTAAAGTTAATCAATCACGTAAAAACGGGCGCCTAAAAATTTAAGTTTACATCAGACATCATTATATTATTATTAGGAAAGGATAATTAACTTTGTTCATTTTTCTTTTTATGGATACGTAAAGTGTATAAGTTTCGCGGATAAATTGCGTCTTTTAGGCACTCCGGAACCACGAAAAAACTTTCCTACGCTCTAACAAATACCCTCTTTTATTACCACTAAAATACATAAAAGTTACTAAAATATATCATGTCCATCATTTTTTGCGAAATTTATTGCAATCATGTACAAAGATATTCATGATAAATTTAGTTTAACTTGCAACTGGTCAAATTAGCACCCTACTTCATATTGGCACCTTCCATACCCTCCTGACAAAGACTAGGGACCATGGCCATTCCTAAGACTCTTTTTTGTCCCCTTAGACTACCTACATGTTTACTAATTATACATTGTGCAGAGTAACAAGGGAAAGACTCTATAACATTAACACTTGACCAAAAATCAAACAAAATCACTCCTTTAATCCCTCTCTTATGCTACGGCAATCAAGCACCCCTTAACCAAACCCTTACAAATTTTACAATCCGTACATTCTATATACCACCTATTCTAGATATTACTAAGGCATTTGCAAGCATTTGAATCATCCATTTCCAAGTATTTCACAAGTTAAAAGGAAGTTAGGGTTATATTAGGAAAGCTTAGGGTTTATTAAGTGCAAGCTTAGTTTTTGTGGTTAAACAAGGGTTTTTTATCAATTTATTTATCTCCATATCATTCATCATAAGGACCCACTTTTTAACCCTTTTTGCTACATTTTATAAGTTTTCAATGCATATGTTATTTCTATTTTAGCTTAAATCACCATTTAGGATTTTCATCTTGAAAATTGTGGTTTACTTGAAATGAACCTATGGAGTTACTTTTCATATATGTGGTGTTATTACATATTCATCTTGTCTAAAAGTGATGGTAAAATATTGCAATCAGTTATTGTGGTGTAAAAATGATTATGGGAATTAATTAGGTTTTCTTCATAACTTTCACTAATATGTTTCAACTTAAAGAATAATACATAGAATTGTTTATTATTGATTATGGACTTGTTAATCATGTTTAATAGGACATCTAAAATAAGGTTCATATGAGAAAGAAAATACACTTGTACCAAATTTGGTTATGTATGAAAATGATTATTTACAAAACTTTAGTAATATTAGATGATTTCCTTAAGTAAAGTTATGATTTTAAAGTGTATCATGGATTGTTAAAAATGGGTAAATTGGCCATATGATGACTATTTATGGACACCATGGCTCCATTATATATATGATATATCAACATTTTGATATATAACGACTTGTGGCTAAAATACAAAAGTGGTTAAGTATAAAGAAAAAGGTAAAAAATGGAACTTAACAAATCAACATAACTTGCTGTCAAATTTCGAATTTTAACTACCCCATTTTATATTTTCATTAAGATAATACAATTACGACGATTCGAAAAAGTAAGACAGAAAACTTGTTAAACGGATTAATAACGAAAAAAAAAGTTCGTTTAAAAACGAGTTATACGGTAATAAACGAAGTCGTAAGTTAATTTTTATAAAAACATTTTATAAAATTTTATAAACGCAAGTATTAATATTTTTCTAAATAAACACTTTTTTTAGGATTCCATAATGATAAGAAATCGTAATTTTTCAATTAATAACGAAAACGAGTTGATGGAGTTTCGCGAGGTTTACGACAAATAATTACTTTTATATAAAACTTTTTTATAAAAGTTACTATTCATGACAGAAATTATATTTTTTTAAACCTCTAAAAATATAGAAACTTTAAATCGAGAACGTCCTCGAAAGAATCATTAAAAACGGAGCTATACGAATATAAAATACGACGTTTCGGGTTTTTTACGACAATTAAATCAGATTGAAAATAACATAGGGTTCTGATTTGTATGAACAGTAATTTTTACTGTCACCAGTAGGTACGAATTCGAAAATGTCAATTTATGATAACTCGTCTTGATACGGAAAAGATGGGCATATGAAAACGCCCGAGATGAGAAATCGGGTTTAAAACGCCGAAAGTTCTACGCTATAGTTTTACTAAAACGATAAATTAATAAACGTTTTAACTTGTTAAACCACATTTTTCCAAAAACGATTTGTTGGTGACTTGAGCTATATAGAATATTATGTGGTTTCAAATACTGATATTACTAGTGAGTTTTAATGAGCTCTACTTCGGATGGCGTTTCGACGAGTTGTTGGATTTACGATTTAAAGTGTCCTAACTCCTCGAACGTCATGTCATGACCTCTTTAATTATGATAGCCCGAACGATAGTACGAGATAACAACTATAAGATTAGATTCAAGTACTTGGTACTTATACGACCTTATATTGGATTAGCGTGGCATTCCATCATTCCGTGACGCATTCTTCTATCGTGATTACTAGTAGATTTACATTCTACTCAAGGTGAGTTCATAGCCTTTTTCTACAATTGTTTTACAAATAGGGAGTGAATTTACATTGCTTGTTTTTTACTTTGGAACAAAGTGTTTTTCAAAGTGTATGCTATCCAGATTACTGCCTGATTATTAATGCCTAAGTTACCTTATTGCCGTGAAGTCCCTATTATCATGAACCGTTAATTGCTATTATAGTGAGTGCTGGTGTTATGGATAGATCTATCGGGACTAACAACCCCAACCTTACTTGGGTCACTAGTTTGATCGGGTGCATTTAACATTGAGAGATGTTAGGGTGTTGGCAAGCATCCTATATTCCGATTGGGGCAAAAATCTAGTTAAGGCTTCGGTGTCATGAGCTTAGTGCAATAATAAACGTTTTGGACTTCTGAATGTGTTTCAGAGTCTACTATTACTTCGATCTTGTGGTCCACCCTTTTTACTGATAAACCTATGATTTCACTCAACCTTTGTGTTGAATTTTAACATGTAATTTCAGGTCCTAGTGTAATGTTGATTGGACGGGAGCCGTGGCGGATATCAATGAAGACGGATTCTGTGTTTTATCTAAAGTTTATTGCAACTTTTATTATCTTTAAAAACTTAAGTCATCTTTTGGTATTATGAAGCTTTGTTAATTAGAGATGTATGACTTTTAAAACTTATGGGGAGCTATGTATGAAACTCCTGATATTGAGCTATGCATCACATGAATCTTGTCACGCTACGTCCATTTATGGTCGTTTCCTATATCTGAGTGTTGTCACTTTGAAGCGCACCCCCAATGTTACCATTCAGCCTACTACCAGATTTTGGTGGGGGTTGGTGTTACAGCTACAACATCATAATGTTTTTAAAAAAGAACCTTGCGAATTGTGATTAGTATTTTTCGAACACGAAAAATCTTGGTTGTAGGTACTCGATCCTCCTTCTTTTCCTCTTCACATTCTTCAATTCTTCCATTGTTGAATGGGGATTGGTTGCTTGCACAATTGCCTCCAAAATCGCCTATGGTTGGACGAATTCTTCGACCTTCGTGTTTGCTACCCTTGTGATTCTTATGGATTAATGCCCCACCTACGATCACGGAACGTAGTTCTTGTAGCATGGTGTAACATCTGTCAAGTTCTTTCATGGATTTGGTAAAACCATGATCCATGTACTCTACAGACCATACCCCACCAACAGTATGGGTTTTTGGAACTTCTAAATCAGTCACCATCCAGGATACTAACAAGCTCTAGATACCAACCGACGCAGAACGGAAGCGTCAATAAACCCTAACTAAGGTTCAAGACGAATCACAAAGGAATAGAAGACTGAAAGTCTTGAATTTTTATTGATAATTGAATAATGAATATTGAATGACTAAACAATAAACCCAAGCCCTATATTTATAGGAGAAGTAAACTTGGAGAAAAAGTCAAGAATAACAAAAATATAGAAACTAAATAAAAGTCAATAAAAAAATATGAAAACCATATTTTGTTATTAATATTAAAATTCTCTATCTTTAAGATTACTTATTTTTTGAAACCATGTATTCCTCCGCTAGCTCTTGAATCATGTCCTCACCAGTCTATTTCTAATCCCTTCCCCCCACTTAAGTCATGCTGAGCATAAAAAATTAAAAGATAAGGGTTAGAAATAGAAAAGAAGGACTCCTCTGGATTTTCTTGGTATGAACAATAGCATGCCCTAAAACATGTTCCAATAATGCTTCATTGAGCAACATCCATGTCCTAACTTGAAAGACTTGATCAATCATCTATGTAGCTGAACTCAGTTAACAACTACCATGTGAATCATAAAAGAAAAGCACTAAGTTAAATAAACAAAGAAATAATAAACCTAACACACTTTCATAGGAATCATGGTTGCATTTAGCGTATGCAGCAAGCCTTTTAAACCACTCGGTATCCTGATTGGACGAGTGAAGTCTCGTGAGGGCTTCAAGGGAACACACCCACAAAGTTCAAGACAAAATGTACAAGGTTTTGTGGAAATACGAAATTATTTTTGAAAAGTTATCTACAGGAGGGAACTACGGCGTAACTGAATCATGGCAGCTACACCATAGTTAAGTGACATGGGAAAGGATTATCTTTGGAAGACCAGCTATGGCGTAGCCTGGGTATACCAGTTACACCATAGTTACTTACTGTAGCCATGAGCCAAAACTTTCACTTAACCATGAGTTAAGATGGCTTCATTCGTCTTTCCCCTTGTTGTAGCAAGCTGCAAAAATGATGGACAAAACAAACCAAGCATAAAATCCTCTAAAATTAAAGAGATAAATAGAAATATATGCATGAAGTGCCTCCAATGAAGTGCTTGTTTTTGTTCGACTCACGAGCTTGTCTCCACCCTTATTTACTTGGAACAAGGGTGTTCATCCACTCACTTGAAATCAAGTGTGGATAAAAGTAGCAATAAACACCATGAGGGTGTAAATTTTCTATGGGGGAGGGAAATGATGGATTTAGATCTTACCTTATAGAAGATGTCATTTCCCTCCTCATATTACCTCGTTTGGTCGATGATTTTGATGAACGCCTTACTCCGTGTTGGGGATGTATGAATGGATTCCATGCTACAATTATTCGTATTGTATCTGAGTGTTCTATTAACTCCTTAGGAGTTGAAAAATGGTCATGAACTAGCACATGCTAAGCTCTTCCATATCACTCATAGGGTTACATTCATCATCCTCGGTAGTCAAGGAATTGCTCAAAGGTTCTTCATTAAATTCTTTTAGATGTTCAACCAAAACAAGGATAGTAGCCGGTGCTACATAATCATCGTCAAGTGGTGTGATGTGTATGGCTTGAGAGGTTAAAGGTTGTTTCACTCCCTCTTTTTCCTTTCTCAATTGAATTCACAACTTGGTCAACACCCCTTTCTTTTTCCAATTTTGCTTGTTGTTCTTGATGAATGTAGCCATTAAAGAAACTCTGAATGAGAGATAGGTTGACGTTTCCTAGTGAAAATCTGAATAAGTCGTCTAAGAGGTATTCAATGATTGAATCCTTGTTTCTATGTAGAGGTTTTGATGGGCATTATTTCATCATGTACAAATCAAACTCAGCTCTACTGAAAGTAACACTGCCCACGTCATCACTTTTCTTCCTTGACATTGATAATCCATCAAGCTCATATTCCTCCTCGTCACAATCTTCCACCCAAGCTTCCTCTTGTTTCATCCCTTTGAGGTTTTTGGCCCCCATTCTGAATAAGTCATTTATAACCTTTTATATGCTATCAATGTCTACTTCATCATCCTCATTAGGAGATTCATAATCATATTTGGTATGTAGTTGAGGAGATTAGAAACAAGGGTGAAGATGAGGTAACTCATAATACTTGTCGATCTAAATTTCCTCATAATAATACGGATATTAAAAAGTTCTACTCTTATCACGGTGAAAAGAGTCATAATCCGCCCCTTCATACCTTGATGGACTACCTTTGGATCGAACACTCCTCCATAATTTCCTTTCCTTCTCGAATTCATATTTCAAGTATTCTTCTAGCGTCATGTTCCCAATATCAGATTCCACCTCCATGACTATAACAGAATTATGTCCTAAAAATTAAACACGAGAAATCAGTAGAATATGCTCATAAAACAAAAACAAAAATAACAAGAAACTAAAAAATGCTGAAATAAAAATATAAACAAAATATATACAAAAACTCAAATTGAAAACCTATTTAGCTCCTTGACAGCGGCACCAAAAACTTGATGCATATTTTTATTTAAATTAATTACCAAGTTTTAAATTTATAAAATTCGACTACCTATGGTCTACAACGCACTAACGGACAGAGAACCCGGTCGTGTATAGTGTAGCATTGGTAAATCGGATGTCGATTCCAAGAGCTAATGGGCGGTCTAGAATCTGAGTTTTATTTGGGTGTTACATTTTTAAAGGTGATTTAAAATGCAAGAAAATAAATAACAAGAATTAAAATGGTTTTACTAATTAAGGAGAGAAGTCATGCTAACCTAGTTAATCCTTAATTAATGCAATGATTTCATTTCCTAGTGCAATGTCTAATTCTTGATTTATATAGTGGTTCTAATATCATTAGGCCCAATTTGTATTCGCAACCTAACCTATAATTCCCATTATCTCAACCTTGTTGCTCACGTAAGTCGGGCATCTAGTTCATAGTCATTAAACCCCCAACTATTTTAAAGACTTGTCTAATGCCGACAATCCTACTACTCGACATTTAAATCCTCTGATTAGGTGCAAGCTAACTAAAGAATTTCCCCCGCTCTATAAGTGCCTAATCTAATGTAGACGGTGATATAGGCAACCCCTATACTCAAAATAGATCTCATCCTATCTCTTGACATATTAGACTACCTTTCAACTTGTTTACGCCTAATAACTAGCTAACAGGTTCTACACTTGCGTTAGATAAAACGCGAGGATTGATCAACAAGAAATTAGAATATCCATGCAAAACGTCAATTAAACAAAGAAATAAGAATCACAACATTGATAAAATAATAACCACGCAAAGACTAAAGTGATTAGTCAATCATATTGTAAATTACAGAAACAATAATAAATAAAACATTGGTCAAATTAAACATAATGTTCGATATAATTTACTTGACGTTAAGCTAATAATGATGATGATTAGAATTCAATTTTCCCTTGAAAAGTGGCGGATGATTGCTGGAAAACGTCTACAAATGATACCCTAATCATCCCCTGGGAAGGGAGGAAAAAGAATGCTGAATTGTGAAGAATTAAGCCTCTATTTAAAGGTTACGAATTAGCTACGACGTAGTTGAAAGTGAAGAACTACGCTATAGTTACCTCCTGGAACTCTTGAAATATTTTTCATCCAAAGCTACTGCGTAGCTGAATAGGCCAAACTACGACGTAGCTATGACGTCACAAAAGCTATTGCGCAGTTGAATAGGTAGAGCTACTAGGTAGTTACAATTTGCTTAGTCTTGCGATCTGGGATTAACTCAAAATGTGAAAGTTGTAGATATCCCTTTCCCTTTCCATGGACACTTGAATCATCTAAAAAGGAGCTCGTATGAAGAAGTTATTGTCAAAATACTAAAGCACCTTTATGGATATATTTCGTGAACATTTCTTTAACTTTCGGCTTCGTTTCACCCCTTGTGTGACAACCGGTAATTTTACTAGTTAATATTTGACTATTAACTTGCACTATTTTTACTTTACATATTTTATTTAGTCAATTTGACCCATAACCGGGAAGTAATCTCGCGTACACTAAAAAGCGTCGTTGGACGCACACCAACTTTAGACTAAGTATAGTCTACCCATAATATGTGTGTTATGGACATTACAAAAATGTACATAGGTTGTGTACATTTGCATTTCATGTGTTTACGTAAACGCGTGCATTTTGCATTTTTTTAGCATCTCATGTAAGCATGTAACCTCATTAATTCACCACCTTTGCATATTTCCTCAAAATACTAACATGCATACTCTTTAAATTCAAAATTTAAAATTCAACCCCCCCCCTCCTAGCCTATAATTTTTGGTGCATGTTTAAAAGAAAATGGAAGACCAAAATTTAAAACTAGACATAATCACATGCATGTGTAAGTATTAGATAGTGACCTTCTCATGTGTCATTTTCATTTTGGAATTATATATCTATTTTGAGTATTCCACTTTGACTTAACTATGTGACTAGTTCAGGCCATGGTTCCATTTTATTATATCCTAGCTTATAAAAAATGCACACTCTCCCCTTCTTGGTCCCTAAGGCTCACGACATACAACACAAACCAACAAGGTGTTGGTCTTGACTAGTCAACATATCCCAAGTCTTAACCTAATGTCTTGCCCTATATAAACCATACCATATCATGAACTAGGGTTCTCTTCAACCATATAACATAAACTTTTTATTTCCTCTTCCTTCCTTTCTAGCTCACGGCACTACATCATCATCTAAGGTTTTCATTTTAAAATTTTCCATGTACTTACAAGCTATTCTAAGGTTAAAGGGTAAAGATCTAAGGTAGATCCAAATGTTTACAAGAGTTCTTGTTCAAGATTCAAGTTAGAGATTGATTATTTTTTGGTACACTTGCAAGATCTAGGGCCCATCTTATAAATATAGGTTCATATCATCTTCCAACTCACTTGTAAGCATATCATCTTCTCATCTTCATTCATTTTCTTACATATCTCATATATATAATTTCTTTACACATCATTCATACATCTCATCTTCTTTTAAAAATATCACCTTACGTGTTTGTGTAAACTTTGATTTAACAAGAAAACTTACAAGATGTAAGATGTACATGTTATTTTATGTGGTTTTGGTAAATAAAAATGGAAGATTAGGTTAAATAAGTTACTACACCTATATCATATGTTTTTGTTATGTTCTTGAACTTAGTCTTGCTATTCTTGAATTTTTAGGTTACATTTGTGGTTATCTATGTTGTTAAAATTTCATTTGTGTTCTTGGAATAAATTGGTGAAAGGGATTAGGTTAGATTTGGTATTGTTGGATTGTTGGTAACATTGGTAGAAGGGTTTAGGCTAGAAATAGTGTTGGTGATGTTTGTGGGTGAATTTAAGTGGTAGTTTTGAGTATATAAGGTTGTTGATTAAACTGTTTTTGGGTATTTCAGGTTGTTAATGTCGAGTTGGGTAACCAAAAGCTTAATGAAATGAAAGTAGACTTAAATACCTACCCGTGGATATAAAATTCGTTAAAATCAGACATAAAACGAGTGAGTTACAACCAATCGAAAATCAGCAAAACTATTTTCCAGATAAATGCACTTGTAAAAATATAGGTTGCCGGTCAGAAACTTTAAACGCGATTTTGAGGTTTTTCTAGTCTGAGTCACAAAAAATGCACAAGGAGTCTTTTGTAGTACTAGATAATACCTTCGCGGGAAGTACAAAAACTTGAAAACGGATAAGTAACGAAGAAGTTACGCCATTTTAAAAATTTAGCAAAACACTTAGCGTTAAAAATAATTAAAGCTGAAATTTATACACATTGTCGAAATGAACTATTTTAGGTCTCGTCGTAAGCATTTTATGTACCAAATCATGTAAAATGGTAAATAGACTTTTGGTGGGCCACTTAGCGTATTTTTAGACGAGATATAAATTAAACGGAAATATTTAAAAAACAGATAACTTACGGGATTTCTAAAGTTGGGCAAAATGGGAATTTTTGTTTAAACGTCAAAACTTTATAAAAACTATATAACTTTTATGAGATCATGTTTTGACTTATATAACTTAAACACAAGCATGTACGGGTGATATAAAGTTTATAAAAATTGCATATGCATCAATTCACTATTATTTGCTTGCACCTAAAGCACACTGTTATTCAACTAGGTCGCGTTTATGACACTTTGCTCGTCCTACACAAGCATGTACAGGTGTCATAAGCTTAGCGCAATCGTAATTACAATTTTATTTTGCATTGTATGTGTTACATGCCATACACTTTAAATCTTGTGGTCCACGCTTAATGCTTTACTTAAACCTATGAACTCACCAACATTATTGTTGACATTTTAAGCATGTATTCTCATATGCTTAACTCGTAAGGATATTTTGAAGTGCATTGAAGTTAAGCATGTATCATGGCTTTATTTCCACGAAGTTTCTATCATAAAACTGTTGTATTGTTCATGAAACTTATCTTTTGATTCCTCTATAACCTGAATATTTTTAATCATTTAAACCTTATTCCTTTTAAATAAATCAACGATGTTATATTTTTCAAAGACGTCCATTAGTGTGTCGTTCTCTTGTATCTTTGTGCTTTGTGTAATCATGAAGTAACCCCCCGGTTATGTTCTGATGCTATATATCTGGGAGGTGTTAAAATTGGAATTTAGAGAACTAGGTTAGCATAATTAGAGCTAGACTATAACCCACTACATAACATTGCATCATATACTTAAGAACACTATGCATGTATACCCACAACACGATCCCGGTTTGCCTTATGAGCTTCTAACAATGTTTTTATATAAAGGTTATTTATATAATACTAAGACTTTCCCGCAAGACAAAGTTAGTGACCCAATGTCTCTAGACTTTTTCCAAACATTATGATGACATAGTGTCTCTTTTCCCAAGGCATCGTGAGTGATACGATGGTCTTTAAAACTTTTACATGACTTTACATAATATTGTTTTACATAACATTGAAACTTGTCACAGTAACATTGAAGCTACAGTCTGTCGACCCCACTGATTATCTTACTACCCGACTCCGAAGACAAGTTTGAACATCCGTCCCATACTGTTGAAACACCTACGTCATCTCGTGACCCGTCACCTTGAAACATGTCGATTAATTCGAACACGACTTTAACCCGTCACATTGTAAAATTTCATTTTTGGAACACGACTTTTGGAACCCGACTTATTTTATTTTTCTTCTACTCCATTCGATTTTGAAGAAAATGCCGACAACGAGACAAGGAATGAGTCATGCGGAGATTGAGCACATTGTAGCTCAACGAGTTACTAATGCGATTGAGGTTATTTTTATCTATGAGAAAAAACTTCGTATAGCTCACGACTCGATAGATCAGGTTGTACGTCCGGGAGTCAAGGTTGCAAGAGATGCTAACAACAAAAGGAAGTGGGAAGGAGGTTACCAAAACAACTCAAGACAAATAAAAAAAATGACAAAAGGTCGTGAGAGCTTACACTACTGGATCAGATAACAAGAATAGATATGCTAGGAAGTTGCCTCTGTAGGAACCCGATTTACCACTTCACTTCATAACCCGAACCACGAATCAAGAAAAGAGAAGGAGAGAGAGTGACGAAAATAGAGAGAGAAGAGAGAGAGTTGAGAAAAAAAATATTTTTGATATTATGATAAAAAGATATTTTCTAAAAAAGAAAATATCTATATATATTTAGATATTTTAGAAAATATCTAAATATATATATACCCCTACACATTTAATGTGACGCGCGGGATATTTAACTAGGACCCGGGCTCGGGTTTTGTTTGGGATTAAACCCAAAACATATACAATATTAGATTAGCTATCGAGCCCGATTCCCGATATTATCCTGTTACAACATTAACTAATTAAAGACC
>BQNB010083933.1:0-28900 GCA_026074375.1 Tanacetum coccineum | reverse complement strand
ATTGATACTAATATAAAAGCCATGCAAAATCAAATTAATAAAGTGAAAAATGAATTGAGGAATGAAATGCAAACTTCAATACAAACTTTAATGTCAAATCAAATCAATGAGCTTAAGAATATGATGGCTAGTTTTTTCTAAATGAATACCGCTTCTTCTTCGGGTTCGGGACCACTTCCTAGCAATACCATTGCTAACCCGAGAGGTGACTTGAAAGAAATCATCACCCGAAGTGGTATTTCTTATGATGGACCTCCAATTCCACCTCTTCCTAAGGTGGTGGAACGGGAACCCGAGGTGACAAAGGATACGGTGCAACCGAGTACCGAAAACATCCAACCTCCGGTAGTCCAAATTCAAACTCCGATTGATGAGCCCGTTGATGCTCCTAAGCCTAAACCGTCTATACCTTATCCTTCGAGAGCCAACAAACAAAAGCTTCATGAAAAAGATGATAAGCTAGCTTCGAAATTTGTTGAAATCTTTAGGGAATTACATTTCGAGCTCAGTTTCGCGGATGCTCTTCTACATATGCCGAAATTTGCTTCAATGTTTAAAAGTCTCCTTAATAACAAAGAAAAATTGTTTGACTTAGCCAAAACACCGGTGAATGAGAATTGTTCGGCGGTTATCCTAAAAAAGTTGCCCGAAAAACTTGGAGACCCCGGCAAGTTTCTTATTCCATGTGATTTTCCGGAGTTAGTTGAATGCTTAGCCTTGGCCGATCTTGGTGCAAGCATCAACTTGATGCCTCTTTCCATATGGAAGAAGCTCTCACTCCCCGAACTTACTCCTACTCAAATGATTCTTGAACTTGCAGACCGATCGACTACTAGTCCATCCGGTATTGCCGAAGATGTCTTTGTAAAAGTAGGAAAGTTCCATTTTCCGGCCGACTTCGTAGTCGTTGATTATGTTGTCGATCCTCGGGTTCCCTTAATTCTCGGGAGACCCTTTTTGAGGACGGCACATGCTTTGATTGACGTTTATGGTGAAGAATTAACTCTCCGAGTTGATGATGAAGCCATAACCTTTAAAGTTGGTCAAACTTCGAGATACTCCTACAATGATGTTGTCTCGATTAATCGAATCAATGTCATCGACGTAGCTTTTGAGGAGTATGCTCAAGAAGTGCTCGAATTCTTGGATAGTTCTACAAGTGGAAATCCCACTCTGTCTTTAGATCCTATCCTTTCTATTTCTTCCCTCTCTCTCACTCCTTTTGGGGAAGGAGACTTCATTTTGGAAGAAATCAAAGCTTGTCTTACAAATGATTCAATTCCACCGAGAATTGACGATGACGACTTTGGTCCAGAGGGAGACCTTCTTCTACTCGAGAAGTTATTAAACGATGATCCATCATCTCCTCTCCCTTTGAAAGAACTTCATGTTGAGGAACTTAAAATCGTAAAATCTTCTATTGATGATCCTCCGGAGCTTAAGCTCAAGGATCTACCTTCTCATCTTGAGTATGCATTTTTGGAGGGCACCGGAAAACTACCCGTCATTATTGCTAAAAACTTAAAAGAAGATGAGAAGGTCCGACTTCTAAAGGTTTTAAAGTCACACAAGCGTGCCATCGCTTGGAAAATATCTGATATTAAAGGCATTGGCCCTCAATTTTGTACTCACAAAATATTAATGGAGGATGACTCTAAACCGGCAATTCAACATCAAAGACGGGTTAACCCAAAAATTCATGAGGTTATCAAAAAGGAAGTTATCAAACTCCTTGATGCCGGATTGATTTACCCTATCTCCGATAGCCCGTGGGTTAGCCCCGTTCATTGTGTGCCTAAGAAGGGCGGTATAACCGTAATTGAAAATGAAGATAATGAGTTGATACCTACTCGATTAGTTACGGGATGGCGTGTATGCATTGACTACCGAAAGTTAAATGATGCCACTCGTAAAGATCATTTCCCGTTACCGTTTATGGACCAAATGCTTGAAAGACTCGCGGGAAACGAATACTATTGTTTTCTAGATGGTTTCTCGGGATATTTTCAAATTCCAATTGACCCGCAAGACCAAGAGAAGACCACCTTCACTTGCCCTTATGGGACGTTTGCCTACCGACGCATGCCTTTCGGCTTATGTAATGCTCCGGGCACGTTCCAAAGGTGCATGATGGCCATTTTCCACGACATGATCGAGGAAACAATGGAGGTCTTTATGGACGATTTCTCGGTCTTCGGGGATTCTTTCTCCTCATGCCTCTCCCATTTAGACAAAATGCTCAAACGGTGCGAAGACACTAATTTAGTTCTAAATTGGATCAATATCTCAGCAACTTTGTTCCAAAAACTAATTGACACAGATTGCTCTTTATACATTTCAGCCTGTATTTATAGTACTCGGCACATGGTCTCGGCTCTGGTAGGTGTTATTTTTACACACTAACCATGATACCATCTCTCACACATGTCACAATCGATCCATAACTTATCACCACTGTACTTCCCTCCACATCTCCCACAAAGGGGTTCTCCACGCTCGTCGTTTTTTTCAGCATAACCTTTGTCATAAGCTTTTTTTCCCTTTTTGCTAGTCCATCATTCATCATCTGTAATTAACATATGCATAATGGATTATTAGTACTTCAGGTTATATAATGTGTGTTAGGCGATTTTAGGTTTGTTGAATAGTTACCTAAAACCGCCTAACACACTTTTTGCTTATACTAGAAGTCCTAAAGATGGACAAACTTGATTGTCAATATCCATATCCTGTTTCATTTTTTTAAAAATATGTAGTTTATTGGTTTTATTCAACAAACAACTTTTTAATAAAATAAAAAAATATGTCTGAAATAAATCAAACAGATGCCTTAATCTAACCAAACGGATGCCTTAATCTAACCAAACAGATGCCTTAATTTAACTAACAGATGAAGAATTTGATGTCATTATTCATGATAAAAAAGGAGCGGAGAATCTTGCTGTCGACCACAGCTACAACTAATTACAAGACCTTTGACAATCCCACCAAGATTTTCTCGAGAACAAGGAATTACCAAAAAATTACCTCGTCAAGACACTTGGTATGGTTACCTTTCGTGGTGATGATAGTACCCCATGGTTTGCCTATTTTGCAAATTACCATGTAGGGAATTTTGTGATTAAAGGGATGTCGTCCCAACAAAAGAACAAGTTTTTCAAGGATGTTAAGCACTACTTTTGGGACGACCCCTATTTCTTCAAGATTTGTGTGGATCAAGTGATCCGACGGTGTGTTTACGGCCAAGAAGTTGTTGATATCCTCATAGCTTGCCATAATGGTCCTACCGAGGGACATTATGGTGCCAACTACACCGCCAAGAAAGTTTTTGTCTCAGGATTCTTTGGCCTTATACCATTTACCCCGCGATGCCCATGACTTGGGTCACCCGTGTGACGCATTGTCAATGTCAGGGAAAAAAATCTCACAACGAATGAAAATTCCTCAATAAAACGCAATTCAAGTTTTGTGAGATTTTTGACAGTTTGGGGCATGGACCCGTTCTCGTCTTCACGAGTGAACTAAGTATAAACAGCGTGGCCGACGGATTTTAATTTGACGAAATGAGTTTAAAGTGAAAGCCTAGGTCCCCACCAATGATGCCCCGAGTTGTTTGCAATTTTTTTAAAACTCTCCTTCGCACACCGATTTGGGGACCCCTCGTGCTATCATTAGTTGATGCGTCCGCGGTACCCCAATTTTTTATGCAATGACCAGTTTGCAAAGGTCATGCTTAATATAGAGTTACTCCACCGGTCTCGCCACCACGAATCACCCACAAACAAGTGAGGCACGTAGAGGTTTTCAAATCGTGGTTTTAAACCGCATCTGAAAGGACAGTAGGCAACCGTGCTTCGTGGTCTGATAAGATTTATACGCTTGTGTGCCATCTGTAGCTTGCTTTCAAAACTAACCCCATCGGGTGCACTCCTTATAAGCTAGTGTACGGAAAGGCTTGTCATCTCCCTATCGAACTCGAGCATAAGGCCTATTGGGCCTTAAAGCATTGCAATTATGTCCTTGTGATCACGGGTGATCACCGAAAAGTTCAAATGAATGAATTAAATGAACTTCATGATCAGGCTATGAGAACTCTTTGATCTAAAAAGAGAAAACAAAGAGGATCCGTGACTCCAAGATCAAGAACCGCGTTTTCAACATTGGTGATCGAGTCCTCCTCTTTAATTCTCGATTAAAGATTTTCCCAGGCAAGCTTAAGACCCGCTGGACTGGACCATTCATCGTTACCCAAGTATTCCCTTATGGCACCGTCGAGTTATCTCAAACCCGACGGGCCAAAACTTCCTCAAGGTGAAAGGCCATAAGACTTAAACACTATCTTTTGATGGGACATACCAAACATGGATGTCTCGGATCTCCAAACTAGTCGCCATGGACTCAATGAATACGGGGACTAGTCAAGCTTTAGTGACTTATTAATAACAAGTTGCTTCGAGGCTGGCAAACAGACATTCCAATCCAAATAATTATATAGTAATAGTAATGAATAAATGTGTTGTGATGAGGCTCGCCTCTTCCTTTCTCGTGTTTTGTTGTTTGTGTTGTATGTCCAAGATTTCCCCGGATTATGAAGCCTCTCGTGCTCGTATTTTTGTCCTTCGTTCACTCGAGCTTCAATCCTTTGCATAATTATGGGAATCCAATATCCTAAATCTTATCGACTAACGTTTATCTTTAACATACTTAATAACGACTGTTAGAATTACGTAGAAAACCCTTCTTAAAATATTGGCGGACAATGTTCAATTTCAAAGTATTGGATCTATTCGATTTGATTGTGCCTCGCAGCCGTTGTTATTCACGTAATACTTTTTTTACCTACCGAAAATACCAAAACATGAAAAAATTTAAAAAATTTCAAAAAATAAAAATAAGTGTTTTGGTCACAATGTTGACTTTCCCGCAAGGTAATAAGAAAAATAAATTTTGACTCGATCGACGGTTGACTCTTAGCTTATTGTCCATTATACCGTTATAAACTTGTCTAAGCTAGTTTATTTTTGACACATTCGCAGGATCATTTCATTAAAGATTTAAATTTGGTGAAGACGAAAATGATAGGATTTTAATTATGAGTTAGATGCTAAGGCCAGAATTAGTTGGAAATCTTAAAGAGCTCATAAGTGGTATTTGTGTCTTTTTTCTCCCATAAGCTTCAAACCTGACCCAATAATACTGCTCTTTTCGAAAATTAAATAAATCAACTATTTAGTGAAGTATAGTTGATAACAACTAAATTTTATTTAGTTTTAAGTTTTCAAATTTATACTTAAATTTTTCTAAAAGGAAATTCTTCTCTAGAATCGTGGTAATATAAAGTGTAAAAAAAATTGATGAAATAATTAAAAAATAGGTGATAATAATAATAAAAATTGATGGCTATATAAAAGTTTGACTGCACTTGATGGCTCTTTCACAAATAACCGAAGTTCAGTCTTCTAAATAAGTCACAATAGTAATTTACCGAGGACTGATAACAGTTTGTTGGGCATCTTTGCCGCTCACAACCGATTGTTGCAGCCTTCTAAAGTACAGGATTTCCTTAGTTTAAAAGGAGCATAATTATATAAGTGTATATATATGTGATTTAATAAATATAGGGAAAATCTCTTTCTCCATAAAATTTAAATATGCTTTTGAACTAAGACTATGTCATTTTAAGTTGTGGTTTTTCTAAATAAATTATTTATTTGACGGGAAGCCTAAGAGTTTTTGAGATCGAATGTCCGTGAGTCTCGATACTTAGTCTTTGTGGGCGTCAAAGCCTGGTCCCACTTAGGCCCAAGTTGGGATGTGCCAAGATGAAGACGCTACATGGTGATGATCTCTCCCTACAATACTCATTACTTTTTGGTGGAACGGAAGCATAAAGAAATTTTGCAAAACGTTGATCCATGTTAAATTCGAAATGGCACATTTTCACCACTATATAATAATTGTTCTGGAGTGAAAAGTTTCCAAAGTTACAAGTATGATAGTGGTTATCACTTAACTTATATTTAACGTGATTGTATATATTTGAGCTTGGTTTGGGACAAGTGAAAATCGGGGACGATGAATTTATCCTTTTTGGGCATTTTAGGATTAAAGTGCTTCTTGTTTTGTGACCATAAAAGTTATAAAAATAACGAAAGTCCAAACATTTTAGTTAGTTACTTAGAAAAAGGAAAAATATGTGTAGTAGTTAGTGTAGATTTATAAAAATGGTCAAAATGAGGCTTTTAAAAACTCTTGTTAGTGCTGCCTAGGCCATTTTGGTTTTTAATTCAACTTTAATTAGCTTAATCTTAGTCTTATAATTAGTTTCTAATAGTTGTTTAGGCTTAAATTTCAAATTTTAGGTTCATAGTAGCCATGTTTTGAATTTGTGGTTCTCTAAGTTTGATAATACAGCTTAATTTGCTTAGATCTTTATAAGTAGCTTTTGGTGTTTAAGTCATGCTTGTTTTGAGTCTAAATGCAGTAGAAATGAGTTAGAATGAGTATGCAATTGCTAATTTAGTTTTTAGCCAAATCTGTCATAGTCTCATTTTCAAAGCTAAAGTCTAATTTTAATAGCAAATTTAGATTAGTTAATGTTAGTTTTAGGATTTAAAATTGATAGCACAAGTAGTTTGTAGTATAGGCTCAATCTGTTTGAGCTTATTTTAGGGTTTAGAGCTTATTTTCGTATCTGAATTTTGGGCTAAAATTAGCATTTGTCAAAATCAAGGCTCAGTATATACTGATTGTGATCAGCATATACCGACCTTTTTGCTCCTTGATTTTCTAGCTCATTAGTTATCCTAATTGCTTATTTTTTGCTTATTCTTATAGTTTGTAGGTTAATCTTAATTTGTTTAAAGTCTTTAAGGCTTAGCTTATTGGTCTACTAGCTTAATTTCTAGCTCAAAAGTGCCCCATTAGGCTGTTTGGTTCTCAGTTTTACGCTAGAAATCTCAAATTTATATTAAGAGCTCACATTCGGCTTAATTGGATTTAAAACTAAATTTGTGTTTCTATTGTCTTATTAGGTTAGGATTAAGTTACTTTTGGCTTATTTTGCCTTGGCTTAAAGCTTATAGCAGCTTATTGGCCAAGGCTGTTAAGAGAGAAAAACCTTAGCTTTTAAGTAAATTTTGCTTATTCCAGCTTATTTAAATGCTTATTTTGGGATTAGTTTAGCTTATTAGGTCTAGGTAGTTAGCTTATTGTAGCTTAATTGTTTTCCATTTGCTTTTTGAAGCCTAAAAGCCCACCCAGTTTTGCTTTTAGTTCATTTTAAGTATCTAGTCATTATGTCATCTTTTATCAGGTTATTTTTAGCTTATTTTTAAGTTTTATAAAAAGTTCCTTTTTAAAATTTATTATTTTTGCTTATATTTTAGCTTTTTTAAAAAATAAAAATAAAAAAAAAGTGTTTGCAAAAAGGGAAGCTACAAGGTTCGAACCTGTGACCTCCCTCTTTCATAGCATACTTTAACACACACACTCATCACCACTCGCCCTTGGGTCTTTTTCGTTTAGAAATTGTAACATTTAAAACTTAACCTCTTGTTGGCAGTTTAAGCTTAACAGCCTTTTTAGCTTATTACCAGCTTATTGAGATAAGCTGATTGACACCTTTGATTTTTTTTAGATTCTTCATAGTTCACAGTATTTTCAGTAATTTTTCCTGAATTTTTAAAATTAGTTTAGTATTTTTAATTAATATTTTTAGATTAAATCAGATTTTAACTCATAATAAATAAAATAAAAGTCAAAAAATAAAATTCTTTTTTTTAATTTTCTTTTATCATTTAGGACCTTTAAAAATTAAATTTGTTTTCTTAGGGTTTAAATTTGGAAATTTAGGTTTTTAAAGCTCGGGTTTTGATTCCCGTTATCGTTTTCGTGTTTTAACTTTAATTGCTTTCGTTTTAGGCTTGCTTTTACTTGTTTTTGCATTTTAATTGTAGAAATAGAATCAAAAAATCATTGAATCAAAAATCATTGCATCATTCAAACGCGCAATTCATGAACTTTAATCACGATTCTCAATTCACGCCTCGTCGGGAAACGACCTGGGAAGGTTTTTGATTTTACTTTAGGTAAAAGTAATCTTTCCTGAAGGCTACGGAATACTTACTACTCTCTCTTCAAAATTGATATATAGGTTTTTTAATATATATTATATAATTGAATTAAGAAATTATAACTATATAAATAAATGTATCGTAAGAAGGAATCAATAGCAATTTATACACATTTCTCAACAAGGGCGATTTATACACATTTATCAACAAAGGCGATTTATACACATTTTCATCAAAGGCGATTTATACACATTTCTCAACAAAGGCAATTTATACACATTTCTCATCATAGGGATTTATAACAACATTTCTGTCAAAGGCTAATAAATACATGTTTTTTTGGGAATTTTAATCACTTGGCATAGGATGATTAAAACAAATCTATTGAGTGATTAAACACTTACTTTGTAATTATTAACAATTCTCGTTAAGTGAATTATATGGTTTTTTTCTTTGATTTGTTAAACCCGTGAAATATTAGACTTACTTATCATGCTTTTATCAAGAATTGTAAAATCCCGTGTATACCAAACCACTAATCACTAAAACGATCTTTGCTTATTATTTCACATCACTTTTGCAATTTCGACTCAACAAACATTATGCTCTGGTTTCTGAAAACAGACACTCCCTAACTCCTTGAATAAAGTCCTAATTCAAACCCTCTGTACTCTCGTATGCTCATGTCTTTAGAATCACGTCTCTCATCAATCAACAAACCAAGCCTGACTCTAATGCTTAAAAAGATGAACTATGGTTTCCCAAATGGTCCTCTCGTCTTCTTCGTTATGCAAAGAGTAGACCAAATGGAAAGTTAATCTACAATTCCATTATAAATGGTCCTTATGTCAGACGAATGATTCCTGAACCAGGTGATGCAGCTCGTGCAGTTCTTGTTCCTAAAACTTTTCATGAACAAACTGAAGATGAACTCCACAAAGCAGAAATTAAACAGATGGAATGCTGATGATCAACATTCAGACAATTCTTCCGATCTTCCTGAAGACATCTATGCTGTTAATAATAGTTGATGAAACTGCTCAGGAAACTGGGTTACGTGTTTCAACAAATTAAGAAAGGTTCTGATATGGAAATTCGGGAGAAGAAGGCTAAGTTGTTAATGAAGTGGGAAAGGTTCACTTCCACTGATGGGAATCAATTTAGTCTTACAATCATTGTATTCTCAAAGATCTATGAAATGATTTCAAGAGAAACAGACACATTCCATAAAGATTTGCCAGTAATCCAAGTTCCTAAACAACTTACAACCAGAATGGAGTCGACATATTTACCATTTGTTCAACAAACAAAGGACATGCATACAGGTAGAAATATCACTCAAGTTGTATGAATTCTTAAGTACAATCAAAATGAGGTAGATCATATAAGAGCTGAACGATATGCAAAAACACATGATCCTTTAGCACTCATGGAAAATTCCAACAATCCTTTCAATTATTCAATGTTTCACCCAGATCAACCATCAATAAGTACCTACATGCAACAACAACTCCCCAACAACAACAACTATAACCCACAACTATCATTTAACCAAAACTACATGCAACAACTAATGCCAAATCCCGAAGACATTACAGATCCCATAACTTAAATGAACATGGCACTTGTTCTAATGGCTAAGGATTCTGTAAGGAAATCCCGCAATATCACTACACATCATACAATCGATCCGAAATCGGAACAAAAATAAGAAATAAAGAATGATTTTTTGAGAGAGAGAAACTCGAGAGAGAGTTGGAGAGAGAAAAGGAGAAAAGATATTTTAGATATTTTGAGCAACTTACTTTTACCAAGTGGAAAGTTTCCTTATAAACCCCGAACTTAAAAGTGACGCGCGAGACATTTAACTAAGACCCGAGCTCGGTTTTTTGCATAGGATTAAACCCGAAACAAAAACAGATATTAGATTAACTATCGAGCCCGATTTCCGCGATAAATTCTATTGTACAACATAAACTAATTAAAGACCTAAGCTCCATCGTATAGTAGACCGCACTTCCTTGTTCGAAACTCAATAGATTCAGGCTAACAATCTCTCCGAAGTAAGGTCTTTAACACTGAAACGAGCTTCCCTTATTAGACGTCAATAAATTGAGGCTAACAATCTCCCCGAAGTTGAGTTCATTGAAGACACTCCCCTTCAAGAGATCAGTGAGATTGCTTTTGTCGTTTTAAGGGGTTGGTTTTTCCCCACCTTTCCCCCAGAAAAAAGGTTTTTGGGGTTTTTCCCCTTGGTATTTGTCTCGTTGTTTGTTCCTTTGTTTAGGTTTGTTCCTCATGCTTGCGATCTTGATTGAGCCTTTGTCCATTGTCTTTATCGCTTTGCCATCTTGCCAACTTATGTCTTTTGACCAACAATCTCATACTATTGCATTATCTTGATAGCTTTATTTCAGATGCTTGCGGAAGTCTTTTGTCTTAAATCTTGAGCTTTTACATAGTATGTCTTCGTAGTTGAGCATTGAATGAGATTTTGAGGTTGTCTTTACCACCGTTAGACCTGCAGGTTTACGTTAGTGTGCTAAACGAGAAAATTGATTTGAAAATCAATCGACGTGTCACCGTTAAAGAGTTTTTGTAACACATCGAGATTGTACATGTTTTTAATCAAAATTCCATCAACTGTGTCAATCAATTTACTAGGACAAATCGATATCCATTTGTCACATTTTTATTACATATAGAATCTCGCAAGTCACCTACCAAGACTTGTTTGATTCTGACTCAAGCAGGATTTCCATCTGTCATTGTTGAATACATTAGTATCACTTGGGTATGTTTTTGGCAATATCACAATGATTTGCTAGGACTCTTTTAATACATCTTGAGAACCTGATGATAGTTCAACAAGGGTTTGAATGGAATGTGTCCTAACGTGATTTTGATTTGATCTCTTGCTCTAGACTCGATTTAGTGCATTTTGGTTTAATGTACTCGAGTCTGGAGCAGATTTGCCACCCTATTCAATAACAACAATCTCAGGAATGAGATGTCAATAGATAACGTGTGTATCTCTGTGACAAATGAGACAAGTTTTCTTTTAAAGAGAAACTCGAATGGCTGGGAAGGGTTTTGCATTGCATCACTGGGTCCATGATGTCGTTTTCCAAATGTCAGCAATCAACTTTGATATCTGACAAGCATATGTATTGACCCGGTTTCCTGCCTAAGTTGTGTGGGAGGGCTTCTTTGTTTAACCCTTTATCCATACATGTCTTTTTAATTCTTTCAACGCCTTCAATGCTTACCAGGACGTCATTACTAACACCTTGTTGTGATTGTTCCAGTGTTAACCAATCTTTAGTCGGCATTAATCCACATAACATTTCATCTCAATCATACTAGGACTGTTATTTCTAAACTTTGGATATCCTTGGGTAGATCCTCCATTCTGGTTTGGATCATAGATTGATTCCTAACCTAAACCACCTTATATGACTTCAATTCTTCATAAAATAAGAAGCTGTTAGGTATGATGATCGAACCATAAAACCTTTTCTTCAGCACATTGAGTCGAATAGATCATATTTTAAATACATTTTCTCCCCTTATTTTAAATAATAAACACTTGTTTTAGGGAAATACCTTGGATTAAATATATTCTTGAAAAAATCTGTGGGAAAAAAATATGGTCTGCATGAATGGTTTGGGACATTTTGATAATGTATTTGAATTACATAATAATGGTCCGTTGATGAAAGTATCCAAGAACATTAAAACGTTGTTTTTCGAAAAACTCCCCCTCAAGAATAGGACCAATTGAAAAATTGTTGTCTTTTGAAAACATTGTGAGGGTTGGAGTGTTGAACACACAATTTTGAAAGATTATGAATTGTCATCGAGAAATTCTTGAAAAATTGTGTTCAACTTTTTGAAAAACCAATGTTAGAGGACTTCTCTTCTAACGCTAAGGGTAAGCGCACTGAAACGTACACTATCCTTTTTCTGAGCTAAAAACATTGAATGTCTCTGTAAGTAACAACTCAAGTCTGAGAAACGTTAATTTTCTCGTTGGGAGGATAAGTTATAAACCTTCCTTTATTTGAAGCCTGGTTATGTATTGTTCAGACATTTGCACATAAGCCATTTAGAAATTAGAAATGACAAGTTAGAAACTATTTGCAACTCTCGTTAGAACTTCATTACACACCCGTGTCAATGTTAATCGACATTTCTAAGCGCGTAAATGTTTATCGATTCAAGAGACAGTCGAAAAGAAATCTTTTTTGGAAATTTTCTGTTTTTTCTGATTTGTATTTATTACCTGTTGTCCTCAGCATTGCTATTTATGTTGAATAGTAAATTCCAACTCTTGACCGTGATGTAAGCTTTCTTGACTACTTAAGGAACAACTTTTGTGAACCAGCTTTGAACTTGACATATTCATTGCCGAGTCTTGAACGAGTTCATGAACGGTTATAGGATCAGAATTCATTGGGATGAGAACTATGCCTTAACTGATATGAGCAGACTTCATAGCCAGAAAGACCGAGACTTGATCCTGGTGTGCGGTCAAACGTCTTTTTGAACATTTGAGGAACTGGCCTGAAGTTGTTATTTTTCAGCAGACGCCATTTGACATTGACGACCGAGGCTTGAACTGCTGTGGTACAAACTAATCTTTGTGATCATCAGATTTCAAATTCCTTGAAGCCCTTTTTTCTGAGAACTTTCATTTTTCGCACCTAACTTGAGTCTTCCTCTGTGGATTGAACGATGACATGTACTAAAGAGAGTACCTGCACTGACATTAAGAGCTGTTCGCTTTCACATGGTTAGATATCTGCATTAGAACATTTGAGGAATCACTTTCAACCTTTGTTGTGCTAGAGGCGAATGTCTTTCCTGTTGGAACCCATCTAAGACAAACAGTCTTGAGAATTCTACCCGTTGGTTGCCACCTAAGACAAGATCTAGGACTTGTTGTTTTCTCATGCACAGTGGTAGTCTTTTTTATTGAAAACCTATGTCCTTTTGGGATCTGTCTTTTTGGTTTCGTTGCAACCCTTATTTGCTCTACGGGTTTGTTCTGTTGTTGTCTTATTGGATGGAACCTTAGCACGCGAGTTGACTTCTTTTAGGAATTTTATTACACAAGCGTCATGATTGGCATTAAAGACACATTTCTGACACGTTGAGCACTACAAAATGTTTTTGGAGTAGAAAAAATGTTTTTAGGGAATCCTAGAGTGTTCATGTCCCCTATTTCTTAGCTTCCTCTAGGTAGTGATTATGAACAAAGTCGTTGAGCTATACCAATGAGCTAGTTGCAATCATGTAATGAGGTTTTGCAGGGCATATTCTCTTCTCTTAGGCAAATAATGTGAGTGACAGTTTTTTTGACAGTCGTTGATTCACCATCACTTTGTGAGCAAACCGTGGGATTTTGAAATTCTAGGTTTTCAGACGTAAACGCAGTCGTTATCTAACAACGGATATGGTTTTTTGAGTGGTTTCCAACCGGTTTTCCCATATTGATGCTTTGTGCAAACTTAGATTTCACACTATTTCTGTTAGTTTTCCTTAAGCTCATTATTTTAAAGCTGCATTTGCAAACCCCTTTTTTTCTGAATCTTACTAGTACAACAGCATTTTCAATAGACATATTGTATATCATTGTTCCATTAAAAGAGTCATTCTGTTTTTGGTCTAACACGTGTACATTTTGATAGAAATCAAAAAGACCTTTGTAAGTCTGATTCAAATTGCCATTTTCCTTATGTAACTGCTCAAATCTCTCAAGAATTTAGCCACACATTTCCAATTCGATGTTTATTGTTTTTCACTTACATCGATGTCATTTTTATCACTTGGCTTCATACTTATCTCTTTTTTATCTAAAAATTGGACTCGTTGCCCTGATATTTAAAACATTTCCTTTCCTTTGTATTTCCAGATTAAGAAAATATGCTTCGAGTTTTGCAAAATCTTTTTTGACACTGGCCAACAGTCTTTTTGAGAAACATTTCAGACTCGAGTGATGATTTTTAGAGTTCAGTTTGTCTTGTCATCATTTAATTTAGCAGTCAAAGGACATATGTCAGACATGTTTCAGCAATCTGGTCAACCTCTCCTCATTAATGAATTCAGTTGCCTCAGTATGCTGTTTGTCCTGTATCAGATACATTATCATCAGCAGTCCAATTTTGTACTCAGCCATTGGCTCTTCCATCAATATAAGGGGTCTGATATCCTGCATCATCAACATTGCCATCATTCCCTGATCTGCTGCTTGATCCCTCTTTGATTCATGTCCCATTGCTTTAATGATAACTGAACTAGCATCTAATGCATCCAATGGATTACCGTATCCAGTCCCTTTTCTCTGTTGCCTTGATTTTTCTTTTCATTCACCCTGCAATTCATACTCATTATATGTTGTGTTCCTTAACCAATCGACTCTTAACAGATTCCATGTGTTTGGATCATGTGTCACGGAATACTTGGAAAAACGAGTCGAGTTGTATTGTAGGAATTTTGTTTCGTGTCCATGTCAACAAATTCATCATCAAATAAAAACCGTGACCTTGATAACACCTGAAACTGTGTTGGAGTACTTTAAAAGCAGACATGGATCCAATCTCTTGAAATTCTTCGTTGTCAAGTTGCTTTTGTAGTTGATCCATGTACAGGAACATTTTGCCCGTAAAAGTCTCTAGATCTTGACCAAAGAGTGTTGCAAATGCGCGTTTGAATCCATATTCGATTTGAGTTTCTTTTAAGTCGTTTTTTGAAATACTCTGATGTGTGATGAAGTTGTTGAAAAGATTCCCATACAACTTTCTTTAGATTTGCTTGAATTAGTTTGCATTAGTTGATTTTCCCGAATCTAAACACGAAGATAATGTATCTTTCTTTTCCATTTTAACATGAATTGAATGAAGTGAAAGTTGTTGATCATAATGGATATGATGTGAATAGAGGTTGTGGTTGTGTAAGAAATTCACGTTACACAGGGATTTTTACACGTCTATGATTAAAACTGATAAATGAATTAACAGATTTTACAAAATCAATAGAAAACCGTGAATGATTTGCTTCGAATCAGCGGCCAATGATTTAATTGTATAAAAACAATAAATTTTTCGGCTAGTTACAGCGATTGTTTAAATAGCTCACCAATCAGAAAACGGGCCAAAAATGACAGATGGGCCGTGAGCCTAGAAACAAAAACAAGTGGTAACACAAATTCCAAAAAAACTGAAAAATGCAATAAATCATAGTAAACGATGGTTGTGGCTCGAAAATCTTAACTATCTAAAGGGTGGATATTGCGTAATCCTTCTCGTTTTTTCTCTTCGATTTGAGATGTCACGGGCCTGAAACGAGACTTAACGAGCAAAATTATGGCTGTTTAACTGAAACCCTTTCTCACACTAGATTTCTAGACAAAACGCAATGCTATCTTTAAACCAAAACGCATGACTATTTGAATCAAAACGCAATGAACTTTAATCAAAACGCAGTGGTTGAGATTTGGTCAAAACGCAATGGTCAAAACGCATCAATATAATATAAAAAATATCAAAAAACGCAACCATAAAAAAAAATTGAAATAGGGGGTTTTGATTATTTAATATTTTAAAAATTCTTCTAACCAGAACTCAATGATTGCGTTTAGAACCTGATTAATAAAAAAATCAAAACGCAACAAGATGAATATCAAAACGCAACATTAAAAAATCAAAACGCAAACAAGAAAGAAATCAAAATGCAACATTAATATTTCCATTTGTCAAAACGCAACTCTAGAAAAATACATTTTTTCACCAAAAATCCCTTATAAAAACTGCTCAGGAAATCTGGTTATGTGTTCAACAAATGATGAAAGGTTATGATATTGGAATTCAAGAGAAAAAGGCTAAATTGTTTAATGAAGGGGAAATGTTTACTTCTACTGAAGGAGTATCGATTGAGTTTTACTATCATCGTTTCTCAAAGTTGATGAATGATTTCAAGAGAAACAAATATTTTCTAGAAAAGATTGCCAGCAATCTCAAGTTCCTAAACAACTTACAACCTGAATGGAGTCGACATGTTACCATTGTTCATCAAACAAAGGACTTGCATACAACAGATTACACTCAATTGTATGATTTCTTAAAATACAATCAAAAGGAGGTAGATGATTTAAGAGTTGAACGACTTGCAAAAACACATGATCCTTTGGCACTCATGGCAAATTCCAACAATCCTTTCAATTATCTAGTGTTTTACCCAGATCAATCATCATCAAGTACCTACATGCAACAACCACAACCAAACAACAACTATAACCCACAATCATCATTTAACCAGAACTACATGCAACAACCAATGCCAAATCCCGAAGACATTACAAATCTCACAACCGCAATGAACATGGCACTTGTTCTAATGGCTAAGGCATTTAAACTAAACTACTCAACCCCAACCAACAATAACCAGATAATTTCATCTAACCCTCATAATAGGCAGATTGCTCAACCATGTATGAATATGGGTCAAGACAGACAGATGCAGATGATTAGAGGCAATGACGAGGATCAATTTAGACAGTATGATGGGCAGAATATTAGGAATTAGAATGGGTATAATGCAGTACAGAATGTCAGGAATCAGGTTGTTCAGAATACAGTTCAGAATCCGGGCATTCAGAATGTTGGAAATCTGAATGGGCTTATTGTTGTTCCGAGGATTGCTAATCAGAATTCGAATAGGAATGGTAATGTTATAGCAGCACGGGCTGAGGGTAATGCAAATGGGAATAATTGTAATCAGATAAGGTGTTACAACTACAGAGGAGTGGGTCATCTTGCTAGGAACTGCACAGTCAGACCAAGGAGAAGGGATGCTGCTTATCTTGAGACTCAGTTGCTGATTGCTTAAAAGGAAGAAGAAGGAATCCAACTCCAAGCTGAAGAGTTTGATTTGATGGCTGCTGTAGCAGATCTTGATGAGATTGAGGAAGTCAATGCAAACTGCATTTTGATGGCTACTTTGCAGCAAGCCTCGACATCAGGTACTCAGACTAACAAAGCTCCCATCTATGATTCAGACGGATCAGTTGAGGTACAAACTTTTACCAATTGCTATGATAATGAGATATTTAATATGTTTACTCAAGAGGAGCAGTATACTAAGCTACTCCAGCCCATTCCTGAACCACATCAAGTACAACAGAATGATAGTAATGTTATTTCTAAGGTTTCTAGTGTGGAACAAGGTGGGGGTATAGTAGATCAACATCCTGCAACTGTTGAGGAAACACATGCTTATTTTGAATCATTATATAATAATTTGGCAATTTAAGTTGAAAAAGTTAACACGGTCAATCGCAAGTTGAGATAAACTAATGCTGATTTGACCACTGAGCTTGCTAGATATAAAAATCAAGAAAAGTGTTTTGAATTAGTCAGAAAAAATGGACAAAATGAAAGGTGTTATAAAAAGTATGTTTATCAAGAGCAATGTCTTACTAAAAAGATAAATTCACTTCACTTAAGTTCCGGTAAACAAATAATGACTTTGAATGAGGAAATTTCAAATTATAATAACCAGCTTTCAAAGGAAAAGTCAATTGTTTCTTCTCTTCTTGAAGAAAAGAAAAAGTTGAAGTCTGATTTCAAAATACGCGAAGACGAGCTTCTTGATAAACAAATTCAACTTGAGAATAAGATAAAGGAATTAGATAATATTTTGGTTAAAACGGGTCATCGATTTAAACGATGCAATGCTTCACCTAAGCCAGGATCGTTTTACCACACCGAACAAAAATGGCTTTGGGTTATCAAAATCCTTTTTATCTCAAGCAAGCTCAGCAGAAACAACAGAGTTTGTATAATGACAAAGTTCTATTAGAAAAGCATGATCATCCTGCTGTGTATGATTCAGATGAGACACTGCAACTTGCTCAAGAGAGTCGCTTAAAAATAAAAAATTAAACAAAGAAATAAAACGGGCAAATTATACAAAGATTAATCATCTTTGGAGGGTTTTTGTTTCTTAAACGACCAAGTGACGTGAAGAGTTATATTTTTCAAATACTTCCAAAATGGCCAATGTTTCTAAACCAATTTCAATACCAAATGAAGATTTTTCAGATGATACTACACCAAGTGTTGCACGAAAATTTCGAAATGAGGTAAAAAGCACCATTGTAACTCTTTAATGTGTTGTCAAACAAAAAATGACATTAGATATACATAATTGGTCGTCTTTTGTTCACCAAGAGATTCACAAAATTGTAAAGGATGAAATTTTCCCTATTATTAACTAAGTTGATGCTGGATTGCAAAATTTCAAAATACAATTTTTGAAAGAAGCAGGCAAATTTGTTCGAGACTTCAAATCTCTTGCAAAAGAAGCTGATGAATCTCTTGCCAAATATAAGGCTTTGGAATTGGAAATCGAGCGTCTCTTGAGAGCAGTTGCCAGTCAGGATATTATGTCTATTATGCAAAGTAATTCTGTTGTAGATACATCTAATCTCCAAACTAAGCTTGAACGTACGAAAGAACGTTTTGAAAATTGTATCATTAAAAAGGAGAATGAATATGCCAAACTTTGGAATGATTGGTACAAAAAGTGTAAAAAATGCAAATATGACAAAATTTCTTTACGATATAAAGCTTATAATGACATGAAACAAAAGTTTCAAAACGGTTGCTAGATCAGTTAGAGATCTCAAGGTGTAAATGTGAGGTACTCCATGTGTATCAGTATACCCTTGATTCCTTTGTCTTAGAAACTAGAAATTGAGAAATGTAGATTTGAGTTTCAGGTTTCAAAATTATGAAAAGAAAATATTCATCTTAAGACCACATACAAAAACCTATTTGACTCTATCTCAGTGACACGAGCTCAAACCAAAACAATAATTGACTCTTTTCAAGATAAATTACATGACACGATCTATGAAAATGCTAAGTTAAGAGCTCAGTTATTTGATAGGACTTCTGAACAAAAGGACACCACCAAAGGTACGGGTGTGAATACTTAGTTTAGAAAGCAATCAATTCTGGGAAAACCACCTTCTTCTTCTGGATCAAAACTCTATTCTGTAACTCCTTTTCCAAAATCTAAGGGTCTTCCTAAGATCAATGAGACACATGCTTTGTCAAAACCAGTCACTTCAAACTCGGTACCTACACCATAAGAATCAAAAGTTGTGAAAAATGATAACGTGATTGCCCCAGGAATATTTAGGATTAATCCTTCTAAGACCCCTAGGGAAGACAAATTTGTGCCTATCAACAAAGTTAGAGCAAGCGTTAGGACAAATTTGATCACTGTTTCACAACCTCATGTCATCACTAAGAAAAAAGTTATTTCTGACTCAAATGGTTTGTCTTCTATAGGAGTAGACAACACTGCTATGACCAGCAGGCCACAGCCTAGGAGAAATACAAAGAATGATAGGGTCTTTTCTGCGTCTAAGAGTAGTTGCTGCAAGAATAAAGAAGTTGACATAGAAGAACACCCTAGGAATTTACTGCTTTCTAATAATAATAAACATATGTCATCTGAATGTAATAACATTAAGATTGCTATTCGGAATGATAGATCTGAAGTTGTTTGTGCTATGTGTAAGCAATGTTTAATTATTGCTAATCATGATGTCTGTGTGCTTAATTATGTGAATGGCATGAATTATCATGTGAAGAAAGTCAATGTTAATGTTTCAAACACTGCAAATAAAAAGAAACTTAAGCCAAAGGTCTTGAAACCTAAGAAAGTAGGGTCCAAAGAAAGACTTGCTTCACCTAAGCCTAGGAAACCTAGAACTTACCTTAGGTGGTCACCAACTGGAAGAATTTTTGACCTTAAAGGAAAAATAATTGAATCCAGTGAATCAAAGAGTCAATCTGACTGCTCAAATGGTGATAATGCATGTACCTCTAACCCTTAAGAACCTACAAGAAAACGGATTCCAATTTCTCCTTTTTCTTTGGCAGTTCATTCAAATATGTTTATGGTACGTAGACTCGGATGCTCAAAGCATATGACCAGAAATCTGAAGCTTCTCATAAATTTTGTGTGGAAGTTCTTAGGAACCGTCCACTTTGGAAATGATCATGTTGCTGCAATTCTGGGTTACGGTGATCTTCAATGGGGAAATATTTTGATCACCAGGGTTTATTTTGTTGAGGGCTTGGGGCATAACCTGTTCTCGGTTGGGCAATTCTGTGATTCCGATTTAGAGATCGCTTTCAGAAGAAATACTTGTTTTGTCAGAAATCTTAAAGGAGTTGATCTGTTAAAAGGAAATCGCACAACAAACCTTTACACTATCAATCTCCATGAAATGACCTCTGCTTCTCCAATTTGCCTCATGGCTCGTGCTACTTCTACCAAGTCTTGGTTATGGCATCAACGTTTATCCCGTCTCAACTTTGACACCATAAATGACCTTGCCAAAAACGATCTTGTCACCGGTCTTCCAAAATTCAAATATCATAAAGAACATCTTTGTCCTTCTTGTGAGCAAGGAAAAGGCAAAAAGGCATCTCACCTACCCAAACCTGTTCCAAATTCTAAGCAGAGGTTACACCTTCTTCATATGGATTTGTGTGGTCCAATAAGAGTCGAAAGCATAAATGGGAAGCGGTATGTTCTGGTGATAGTGGATGATTACTCTCATTACACTTGGGTACACTTTCTCAGATCAAAAGATGAAGCACCAGAGGAGATTAAAACTTTTCTCAATAAAATTAACTATCCTTCTTCAGTCTCCTGTCATCATCATAAGAACCGACAACGGCACAGAGTTTAATAATCAAATGCTTAAAGAATATTTTGACAGTGTTGGCATTTCTCACCAAACATCTTCTGTCAGAACACCTCAACAAAATGGAGTCGTAGAACGAAGAAATCGGACGTTAGTGGAGGCTTCTAGAACAATGTTGATTTTCTCTCGTGCACCGTTATTCTTATGGGCTGAAGCGATTGCTACTGCTTGCTACACTCAAAATCGCTCCATCATTCACCGTTGATTTAACAAAACACCATACGAGCTCATTAACGGAAGAAAACTAGATATCTCCTTTCTACATGTATTCGGGGCTCTCTGTTATCCCAAGAATGATCGTGAAGATATTGGGAAGTTTGATGCAAATGGTGAAATTGGCTTTTTCATTGGTTATTCTGCTGATTCCTGTGCTTACAGAGTTTACAACCGAAAGACAAAGAAAATCATAGAGATAATGAATGTGACATTTGATGAACTTTCAGCGATGGCTTTTGAACAAAGCAGTTCAAAACCCTAGCTTCATGGCATGACTTCTGTACAAATCAATTCAGGACTCTATCTTACTTATGCTCCGTCAACAATAACAACTCAACAACCAACTGAAGGTGAATTGGGTTTACTGTTCGAAGGTATGTATAATGATTATATTGGTGGTCAACCGTCAACTGCTCTAAGAACTACCCTGGCTGCTCAAGCACCTCCAGTTCGTCAGACTCCAACGGCATCTACAACAATAGCAGACATCGCACCGACACCAACAAATTCATCCTCTCAAGCTACCAATATTCCAAACTCTTCACAAGATATTGACGAGCTCGAAACTCAACAACAACATGTTCAGCAACAAGAAAATCAAGCTCCACTCCAACCCGAAATAGTTGATGATAATGTTCCGAATGCTATGTTCAATGACAATACATTTGTTAATCCTTTTGCTATTCCATCCACAAGTGCTGCTGAATCATCATCTTCACAATATGTGGATCCGTCAAACATGCATACGTTTTATCAACCTTACCCTCATGAATTTCAGTGGAATAAGGATCACCCTCTAGAACAAGTGATAGGAGAACCCTCACGACCAGTTTTGACTAGGAATCAACTCCGATCCGATGGTGACATGTGCATGTATGCATTAACGGTAAGCACTATGGAACCAAAGAATGTCAAAGAGGCTATGACCGACCCTGCATGGATTGAATCAATGCAAGAAGAGCTTCTCCAGTTTAAAAGGCTTGATGTATGGGTGTTAGTTCCTGCTCTAGATAACATCAAACCCCTTACTTTGAAATGGTTATTCAAGAACAAGCATGATGAAGAGAACACGGTCATCCGAAACAAGTCTCGTCTGGTTGTGAGAGGGTACCGCCAAGAGGAAGGAATAGATTTAGAAGAATCCTTCGCTCCGGTTGCTAGAATAGAAGCTATCATGATATTTTTGGCATATGCTGCACACAAATCGTTCACTGTGTTTCAAATGGACGTGAAAACTGCATTCTTGCATGGTATGTTAAAAGAAGACGTGTACGTGTGTCAACCTGAAGGTTTCATCGATGTTGATCATCCAAGCCATGTCTACAAGTTAAAAAATACACTATATGGGTTAAAGCAAGCACCAAGGGCATGGTACGACGAATTGTCAACATTTCTCCTATAGAATCACTTCTTCAAAGGCACAATTGATCCAACGTTGTTTATAAGGCGCTTCGACGACGATATCTTAGTGGTACAGGTCTATGTTGATGATATTATCTTTGGTTTAACACACCCTAGGTATACCCAACTATTTTCTGACCTCATGAAAGGCCGATTCGAAATGTCGATGATGAGGGGAAATGACGTTTTTCCTTGGTTTACAAGTTAACCAATCCCCCTGTGGCATCTTCATAAACCAGTCTAACTACGTGTTAGAAATCCTTAAAAAATATGGAATGGATATGTGATCCGTGGTACTCCAATAGAGATCAAAGACAAGCTTGACCTTGATCAAAATGGGTTTCTCCAGTCGATGCAAACGAAATATCGTTGCTAATTGATTGGAGGGCCCTAATGTATCTTAGGTCTAGTAGACCGGACTTCGTACCTGCTACTTGTTTATGTGCTCTGGTACTGGCTAAGCATGCCGAGAAGTCACTCAAAGGAGGTTAAAAGGATCTTTCGTTTTCTCCGTGGGATATGTTAATATGGGTCTATTGTATTACGAAGGATTCTGTTTTCGAACTACCGGTTTTTCAGATGCTGATTATGCGGGATGTAAAGAAACCTTCAAGAGTACTTCTGGTGGAGCTCAATTCTTAGGCGAAAAGCTGGTTAGATGGTCCTCAAAGAAATAAGACTGTACGGTGTTGTCTACCACAGAAGCAGAATATGTGTCTCTATCCGCTTACTGTGCCCAAGTCCTTTGGATGCGGACACAGTTAACGGACTATGGCTTTTACTTCAACAAGATTCCAATCTATTGTGATTCGAAATCAGCCATAGCCATATCCTGCAACCCGTTCCAACACTCGAGGAGACAAAACAATCGTTGTCCGCTACCCATTTCATATAGGAACACGTAGAAATGGGTTACGATTGAACGTATTTTGTCGAAGTCGGATTACCAACTGGCCGACATCTTACCAATTGCTCTTTGAGTGGATCGATTCCACTTATTTGGTTTCGTTCGCCTTGGTATGGCAGTTGTCTCCTCAAGAACTTGAACGACTTGCAAAATCTTGGTAATTTTTTATATATACTTTATTAGAAAAACAAATACAAAAATTTAAAACAAAGTGGAAACAAAGGAAAATATAAATATATAAAACCTATAAAAACAAAATATAAATCAAACAATTTCAAAAAATACCAAAAATATTCTTCTCCGGACATGTCTCTAGACAATCGTTATCATTTTTTTTTTAACGCACCTAGAAATGTTGATAATTTTGACAACGTGTTGTGTAAATGAACGTTCGAGCAAAAGTTTCAGAAAAGTTTTCAAAAACATGTATCTTCAAACTTTCTCTAAGACCTTCTAAGTATAATGTCAGATTAGGATCGGAAACTCTAAAGAATAGGAAATATGTTCATTATGGACATTATTCTAATTAAATAGAAGTGTCAAATCTTCTCGGTCTTGAGCAAAGTCTTATAAACATTCAAAGTTTTGAATGCTAAAGGAAGTACTAAGGAAAAATGAAGGTAAATAAGATATATTATCACATATTCTCACGTTTGCTCAATTTTTTAAAGATATTTTCAAAAAGAAAAATTTTAAATCTTTTAAAATTGTGTGCCTCAACAAAACTCCCAACTCCAAGTTTTCACTCTATTCTATAATTGAGGGACGTATAATATATATGATTAATTATGCATGAACTCTTGTTCTCAAGACTTAGTTGGGCTCTTGTGAATTCCAGACATTTAACTTATTTTTTAATTCATAATTGTCAAAAATTGTCAACACATATGCAATTTTTGAAGGGGAGAATAGTGATTAAAATGTGATCAATACGGCTTAATAACGGATAACGACTTTTCAATCTTTAAGTTGTTCACAAACCTCGCATGTGCCCAAAACTCTTTCTATCATGGTGCATATATGTAGGGGAGCTTTTTTGGTAACTCTAGAAACACTCAATGTGTCTTAAATGATTTCTCAGACACGTTGATTGATTTTTTATCAAATGGTTTTATGGATCTTCATGGCAATACCCAAAAGACCGACCAACTGTTGTTTCTTAAGGAGTTACTATGGCGGTTTAGGTTAGTATTATTCGTTCCATGATCCAGCCAGATCCGGAGGGTCTAATAGAACCTCAATTAGTTAGAGTAGAATCCTAGGTATGATTGAAAAAAGGAGTAAAGTGAGAATAAGGGGAATAGTGCGACTGAGATGGTGCTAGTGTGGAACAAAAACCCAACAAGCCAGGTACTAGTCATGAATTCTCGGTAAGCAATGAAGGGGTTGAAGAATGAAAAAGAATTGTACGATAAAGGGTGAAAAGAAACTAAGCCCTCCATACAACCTTAGGCAGAAACCGGGTCAATACATAATCTATCGGTAATCTCAAGATGTATTCTGATATTGAAGACTGACTTCCTGGGGACCCAGTGTACTGCAAATGCACAACCTCCTTAGAACACTCAGAATATCTAAAGATTTCAGTTTGTTTCATTTCTCACGGAGATCAACACGTTTCTATCGGCTTTCTCATTCCGAGATCGTTGATATTGAAAAGGTGGCAGTCCGCTCCAGCCTCTGATTACCAAATAACAAATGTGCACTTATAGAGTCTAGAGCCAACAAGATCCATCAAAAATCTCACTAGGACACAAATTCCAATATACAAAATGTCGTACATCATTATACAACATTTGGTATCAAACAGTCCTACGCATTATCCTTGTGGTAATTGCCAGAACATTCAGAGTGATACTCTTTAGTATTCACAGTGATGAATGGAAATCCTTCTAGAGTCAACATCAAACAGCTTTGCGGTAGGTGACTTGCGAGATTCTAAATGAATCAAGCTTGTGTCAACTGGATATCGATTTTGGTCCAGTATATGAATTGATGACTCAATCAGAAAGATAGTAACTATCTGATTCACTCTTACCGTGCTATCTGCTTTGAGACATTTCGGTAATGAGAACAAGCAAGTATGGTGAATCTAATGCAATCACGTTAGAGGATCTAATACTTTGAGCTGGAAACCCTGTCAAGGAGGTTCTTCTAAATTAAACCTACCTGATCATAAGTATAGTATTTATACTATAAAACGGTCCTCACAGAACCGGAGGTTAATGTAACCGAACTCAAAACGAATGACAAAGCCATATTCATCTATATCTGCTATTTATCACTAACATCAAATTTCAGGTATAAGTGACGGTGTTACAACCTCATTCCAGCGGAGTCAAGATTCAAGACCTCATGCTCTATCGACAAAGATAAATACATGAAGAAAGCTCAAGCACATAAGTCAAAGTCTTCCGCAATCTCTGATGTACAAGCACTTCCTCAAAAGAACATTTTTGACAAGATTGCTAGACACTAACAAAGATGTATTTTACAAGTGGATCAAGTACTACTCCTACCATGATGTGGTACAAGTAATCATGTTAAAGGAAATGTTGAGGGAAATTGTTAGCAAGCTTTTAAGACTTTGAGCATGAGGGTGGAGACACAAGATCGCAAGGTGGCATAAAGATTCAAGGATAAAGATTCAGAGATCTTAGTAGTCAAGACAAATCAAGGCCAAAGACCACGATATCAGTATTTTGTCAAAGAATATCAAGTCAAAGATCAAGATCCAATATCACATGCATGAAAAAGGAACTTCAAAAGAATTCCCAAGAACACAAGGCTCCAAGACTCAAGATGTCACAAGAAGGATCCACAATTGAATGACCACCCCTTAGGGGGAGATTGTTAGCCGTGTTTTTAGTAAAGTGATGGTCATTATTATTCCCGAGCCTTGTATAAGTAAATCATAGTTTACGGGAATTTATTTAAGCTAATTGGGCCTAGTTGTCAGGCTTAAGCCCATTCCATTTAGGTCCGGCCCAAAGACAAAGCCCACAAGGCTTGTTCACCCTTGTAACTATATAAAGCCCTCTCTAAGTATGGAGAGGGTTTTGCTTCTCATTTTTCTTTCAATGTGCTAGTAACCATTCTCTTTATTTTATTTCTCTCTATAGTTCTTTCTCTCTCTAAAATCTCTTTTCTTATTTTTGTGTTCATGGTGATGAAATGATACATCTAACATGTTCCAAGTGAGCATGAATCTGATCAACATTGGTAGTATGCAAGTCTTTGACCAACTTAACATCAGTAACGAATTTCCTCCATTCAGTAGGAAGAGTATTCAGAAACTTGGTATTGACTGAAATTGCTCCTGTGGCATCTTGTAATTGTTCTATTCATTCAGTAGCAGAAGTCGATCTCAAGTAGGATTCGTGTAAACGATCTCTTGTCTGTATGTAAAACTTATCAAATTCATTGTACAACTGGCACTCTCGTTCTTGTCTTTGTTAAGATGACGTTCCTTGTGAGCAGTTGGTTTTCTCTAAATATCATTGGCTAACACTGATGTTGACCGACAAGTGCATAAATTTCAGGTGGAATGCCTTGTATAATGATGTTTATTGCTTTGATGTTACAATTAGCTTGAGTGGTTTCTGCTGTAGTCAGTTCAGTATATTCCTTGAGTCTTGTTTCACCATCC
Organism: Tanacetum coccineum; assembly: GCA_026074375.1. Lineage (NCBI taxonomy): Eukaryota > Viridiplantae > Streptophyta > Magnoliopsida > Asterales > Asteraceae > Tanacetum > Tanacetum coccineum. Next base: position 1,862 of record BQNB010083933.1, on the reverse strand, counting down.
ACTGTAATTGTTGGCCAAACAAGTGGACCTTTTTCAACAAAAGCAAGAATCATTCTTCCATGAGGTCTATTTATCATATAGAGCTCCATTATGCTTTTCACGATCATACAAATGTTTTCAAGCATCGCGTGGTTATTGCACCACCCGAGAGAATGGACTATTATTCAGCAAGAGTCGTCATTGATAAATTGGTGTGTTCAAAGATTAATGTTTGATCGAGCGGTGATGAAAAGTAATTGTGGTTGATGGTGTTATCTTGAATGTGTTTTAAGTCGGGAAAACTACACGGGATTTTACAATTCTTGACAAAACCAGGAAAGTAAGTGATTGTTTCACGGGATTTTACAAGTCAAAAAAATAAACCGTATAATTTTGATTAAGAAATCTTGAGTTTTAAATTTTAGTTGCGAATTCGGTTATCAAAGAAGAGATGCAAATTCGGTTGCTTCTGAGAACTGCAAATTCGGTTATAGTAGACAAATTGAGAATTCGATGCCTGCAAGAAACTTGCAAATTCGGTTCCTTCTAAAAATTGCAAATTCGGTTGCTTAAGTAATGTTGCGAATTCGGTTCCTACAGAAAAATGCAAATTCGGTTGATAAAGAAATGTTGTGAATTCAGTTCCTTCAGAAAATTGCAAATTCGGTTAATAAACGAAACTGCGAATTCGGTTGAAAGGCAAAACTGCGAATTCGATCGAGCTTGTCAAACTGCCAATTCGGTTGAAGATGAAACTGGGAATTCGATCCTACCAATTCGATTCCTGCGAATTCGGTTACCACAAGGACGAAACTCAAAAAATTTAAAACACAAAAAACACCTTTTGGATTGTTTTTTCTAAAATTTTCTTGTACAACTACTATTACTAAACCTATAGGTACCTTAAAAATGCAAACTTTATGGTTTTTAAGCCAAAAATTTCAAAATCAAGATTTGTACTTTATAAGGTTTTTGAAAAACAAAAGTTGTAAAAAAATGAGTTTTTCTTTGGAATCAAATTAAATCAAATATATCTAAAGATATAGATCAACTTTACCAAGTAAAATCGATCTTCTTTGTGTATTATTAGCTTTGAAAAAAAAAATAAGAAAAAAATCATACGGTTGGAAATAACAACGAACCAAGAGGAAAACAAACACAAAGACTAAACAAATTACTCCATGGCACTTGATACCAATTGTAGGATGTTAATAATCTTTGATATAAGCAAGAACTAGTGAGAGAAAAGGGTTGGATGAACTTAGAGAGAGAAAGTAAATGGAAAATGGAATGTGTATTATGATGTGTGAAAAATGAACAACCAACCAACCAACCACCTCTCCAAGGCATGGAGAGGTGTATTTATACTACATATTGGCCGGCCATAGGAAGTTTTGTGGGCTTTCCATAGGCCTTTTAGCCCTATTAGATTATAAACCTTACATTGACTAACCACGGGCTTTGACTAGCTAATATTGAAAGTGGCCGATGAGATGCAAGTAAGTTATGCATGTGCGGATATCACTTTTTGATTATAAGTCAAACACTATCCTGAATAAGGTAGTTATAAAGGCTATTTTTGGAAGTGTTGTGAAGCATCATCCACAACACTTGTAGTCAATACAAAATTTGTTTCCTCCACTTGCTTGTGCAGTAGAATACCATTGGGCCCTCTGCGGAGTTAATTAGATTATTGTATGGCAATACCCAAAGGGTAGATCAAAATGATACTTGATTACATTTGGTAAATCTGAATTAATTTCTATAAAGAGAAACTAAATGGTTAAACTATATGGAATGAGTTAGGATTCGTATCGATGGTTTAACGGTATCTGTAACAAAGAGATGTTAATATCAATAAATGAAAACCATTATACTGAGAT
>BQNB010083932.1:0-28901 GCA_026074375.1 Tanacetum coccineum | reverse complement strand
TTGGGCTGTTACGTATCCATATGTGAATTTGTTTCTATGGTTGTGTCCTAATATGAACCTTTTGTGTTATTTCTGATTATATTTTCAGGTAGGACCTTTGTGAAGCAAATGCTGCATTTGAATTTTTTAGTTAATGCTCTTCAAGTAAGAATACTACCTGATGTGTGAATACGAATATTTCTCTCTCTAAACCGATCCACAAACCGATCCACAAAATTATGTATGTAAGAATACTACCTTATGTATGTGTGAATTTTTTAGTTAATGCTATCCAAATTCGAAAATTGGTCCTCATTTTGATCCGGCAAAATTAAGCTTCGATTCTTCAAAAGATACACTGTGTATCATGAACACATAACCGTATAGACTAGAATACAAATATTTCATGATGAACCATTTCAAGTTTTCAACCCCCTTTATCCCGCATTGGCTAAAGAGATGAAATCTATTTAATTATATACTATTTTGTATACAAACGGTTCGAGTTCAGAATAGTACTCCCTTCGTCCTAATATAACATGTGATTTTATTAAAACATTCAAATTAATGTTTAATCACATCTGATTTTTCATGCAAGTTTCTGTTGGAATATGAACAAATATATATTATATATGTCCGGGAATTATTCGAGCCTAAGGGGACGCACACGTTAATATGTAAAACAATGTATTTAATATATTAATGTAATATATTAATTAGTGTTTAAACAAACGATCGTTAAAAGTTTAACAAGAATAAATATTAGTCGTTAATAGTTAAAGGACTAATATGCAAAATTGGGAAAAGGAAAAGATTTGGTTTGTCCCCTCTCCCTTAACCGGCCGAATTTCTCCTTCCATATGAAAGGGGATTGCTTTCTTTCTCACCAAAATTGCAAGGACTATAAAAGGAGGTCTTTGAAACCTAAAAACCCTAAATATCTCCTTGCTCTTTCCCTTGGCCAACCGAACCTCAAAACCCTTTGAGGGATTCGGTTTTCTCCTTCCCCTTGTCGAACGAACCAACAAAGAAACCCTTAGGGTTTTTCGTGTTGCAGTTTTACAATCAAGAAGGTGCTTCGTGTGTTGATTGATTCAAAGACGAAGAGATCGTTTGGTTAAACACTATTAGTACTAGCATACACATTGTTTGCTAAGAACGTATTGTGTGTGAATACTTAGAGGGATTATTCTTTTGATCCTTGGTGGTTTCGCGTGGTATTATATACACGCGTATATTGAAGACGGTGTTACGTTTATTGCTATAAGCAGTCTAACAACGTTCCTTAATAAAGGTATATATCTTCAATCCCTTGTTAATTATAAGTTATATACGTGTTTGATCTTTCCGCTGCGTACTCGTGATATATTTAACTGTTAATTAGATCTAAATCCCAACAGTTAGCTGTAATTATAAGTTAGAAGTATTAGATGACGTAAAAGTTAAACGCTTCTTTTATTAGAGAGCATTTAAACAAAATACGAAAGCTAAACACTCGTTGCCAAACAAGCATTATACGTGTCAATAGTTGGTTTGAACTCGTAAACTTATGATGGTTTTTGAATGGATTAGATGGTTCGATTAAGACGAGACACGTCTATTGAGTGTTTGTAGAGGTTGTGTAATGAGGAATGAGGAGGGCACGACTTGCAAAATGAATTTGTATGTTTTTATGCATGATTTGTGTTTGTGGTTTGTCTTAGTTATGGTAGTTCTTATGTGACTCTGTGGGATGAGGTGAAATGTTTAAGCATAGTAATTTATGAAGGATTAGATGATGTGAAACACTTTCATTCAATGTTTGTGTAGATGTTTGATGAGGAATGTTGTAAAGAGTAAGGTTAGGGGTCGCTTGATGCGGTTAAAGTCGTGAAGCTAGCACTAAATTGGATCATATAATGTCTTGATTCGGTGAAATCTTACCAAATTGCTATAATATTAGTGAATCCGCGATAATAGATTGTGGTTTTTGCACTTTTGGATTTCCATGTTCTCGCCAGTTCAAGTGTATTGATCTGTCTTATAAAATTTTGTAACAATCTTTTTGCATTTTTTTTCCAGTCTTTTTTGTCTTTCCTCTTTTTTCTCAGATTGTGGGGAGAAAGTTTGAAATTCTGCAAAAATGGAAAAAGAATAGCAACCTGTTAATGCGGGGTTTGCTGGTATGTTTGGTAATATCATTAGATTTTGTCCCTATCTGTGTATCACGATGTAGTATCACTTGTTGCTGTGTAAACTTAGGAAGGAGCATGCCGTCATATATGAGTCACCTAAATGCAACGGGAAAGATTTAGTGCATAGGTGAACCAAAACACCTAATCTTCTTATCAGTGCCCACGCATTTTAGTTAAAATTACCGACATCATTCAGTTAAAAAAATTTCTTAGGGGGATCATACATGTTAGCACAAGTAGTAACATTTTTCTTCTCGTATTGGAATCTATAATGACTAGGCTAGGAGATGTATCCGTCATGAAGTCATGAGTATCAAGCTGTCATCAGTATTTCTGGAAAACATTGCAAAGATAATCATGCGTATAATATTGATGTGTCACTTTATCTCCATTTAGTGAGTGGGTTTTGGTGTTGAAAGTTTGAAACCATGTGTGCTGATCTTTAAAATGATTTGCAGACTTCATAAAGTTTGTTCACTGAATCTATTTCTATTCATTTTACTAGTTGTAGTCTTTGCTCGTTTACATTTATATTAGTACACTTAACATGTAAGATTAGTGCAGTGTCCTTTAATTATTATACATTCCAGATATTCTATTGCTGATGGATCACAGATGCTTGTTAAACTTTTCAGTTGAACAATTCAAACTTTTATGGCTTAATTTATTGCTGCATTCTTCGAGCCAGTACAAACATAGTTGATTTATGTGAACATAGAAAGGGGGCATCTAATAATGATTTACCAAAATGTGATACATGGTATTTACATGATATCTGTGTTTTCTTTTGAATATAGAGTCTTCAAGTGAAATGCTTAGAGAATGTGAAACAGAGAATATATAAACCACCAAGGCCAGTAGCCTTTCATTAAATTTTGAACCTGTTTGAGTATTAGAATGCTGAAAGATAGTTAATGATGTAATTTGGAAAATTTAATGCATTTGTGAAGCACCTAATCCTTATATCAGCAGTCGTTCACCATATCATGGTGTTAAGTTTTGTAAGGGTGTCTCATCTTGTTATTTACTTGCTGTAGAAATTATGTAAGAAAAGAAACGGGTAGTATGTAACTAAATTTCTTCGGAATGGATCATCGATGCTAGTACAAGTAGTGACATTTGAGATTTTACTATACATTTACTTTCTTCGCTTATTGCCTTATTGGAATACAAATTATACAATAATGACAAGGTTGGAAGATGTATTAATCATGACTTATGAGTAAATTTGTTTATTGTATTTTCTGGAAATCATTACAAAGATAATCATGTAAATAATATGAATGTGTCACTTTTTTACCACTTAGTGAGTGGAAATCTTGCTGAAACTATTCACGTTGTAGGCTTAATCAAGTTTGTTCAATAATTCTATTTCTATTCACATTCCTTCTTTATATTGCCTGCTCGTCTGTATTTTTAACAGTACGTTTGCTTTAACTTATAAGAGTAGTGTATAGACGAATCCCCTTGATTCATTATAGACTCAACGCAGTTTAACTTATTGCTGCTTTCTGTAGTTTTGCTTGTTTTAAGCACATAATTGTCTGCAAATTTATAGATATTCTTATCCATGTTGTAATTCTATAAGATGGACTGAAGGTGTGCAGGTCGTACTAACGTGACTGAAGGTGGACTGATTTTATAACCTCCTCCATATCTTTTCTTTAGCAGCAGTGTTTTCGGCGTGGTGATTTTCTATTTTTTGCTTTATGACTTATGAGTATCGCGTTTGCTAGTTTTCAAATTAAAGGGCTTGTACTTGTTGGGAAAACAATTCGTTGAAGGGTATAGCCATATATTGAATGCTTGTGAATAGCTTGACTAAACTATATTCGTGTGTAAAACCTTCAGTTTCTTATCTTCCATTTCGTTCTGAAAACCTTATGTGAAAGTGGCATTAGCGCCTTTTGTCTTGATTCAGAAAATCCAAGGAAATGGGGTCAATGCTGAAATTTTGCATGAAATTGTCTGTACTATGATGTTAATAAGTTGTTAAAAGTCAATATAATGACTGCTTTGCATAGTCTAAATTACTGAAAATGGTGCCCATATAAGTCACAAAAAAATTGATGCTATGCGAGTACAAGATCTGTTGGAGACTATAAGGCTTGAAGCAATCTGAACTGGATTCTGATTCCCGTTTGAAGAATATGAATCTGAATGCTGTCTTAAGTTTGAAAAATATCTTTCTTAACGACTTTTCTGATCTTGACCGGGAACTAAGTTTTTGAGGATATTGTAACACGCTGAATGCAACCGGTTTTGGAATAGTTCGGTTCATCCTCAACTTGATTCTCCGATTGTGTGCATTCAAGTGTGCACAATATAGCCAACTTGAATGTGATAAACAAAAAGGGTAAACAGAGGAGATTTTTCTTATTCAGGTGATCTGAAGATTGAAGAGATCGAGTCTTTAACTCGAATGTATGCAGTCTAACCTTAACTAATCAAATAACATTTGTTTCAAAGTATATGCAGCTTTGCTACTTTGAGGAAATCATGAATTATCATTTCAATAAGATTGATGATATACATGCTTAAAGTTAAACCTATTTCATACAATTCTTGTCAAGTGTCATACACATCTTCTTTTTTATCATTTTTCACCAATCAATTTTTTTAAATCACCAATTACATGTTTAATATCAAAATGTATATAATCGGTTGTGTGTCCCATCAAGGATCATAAAACAAGGAGGTAAAAAAAGTTGCACCAATGTAAAAAATATCATCATTAAGATTTTGTAGCAATGGATGTCAATTACACCCCATCATTCATGCCCATAAACATCGAAATCATCATGAGTTGATATTATTGAGGTTTAGCTTTTGTAGTCCTTTTACCCTTCATGTATATGTGATCCCTACTTTTAAATTTTTGGGTCCAACACAAGACCAAATTTTCAATTCTGGTACACACTACTATGGTCCACTTCTATCCTTAATCTTCTGAAATACTAATTCTGTCCAAGATTAATAGTCTCTTTTTATGTTTTAGGTTCTCATTTTAAACATAGTTCTAAATAATACTGCAACTTTACAAAATTTTATCAACGAGAAATGACTTGGATGACTATTAGTTTTATGCCTAAACTAAAGTGTTAGGATTTTATTGGTTGCAGCAAACATTTCTTCACATATCAATGAATTGTTTTCACACAGTTTTAGTTATATAATTAGCCATGTCTTTAGTCATGCCAATCATTTCTCTTTACCAAATGGTACTGGAAATAGCAAAGTTCAAACAAAGTTTTAAATAATTGTGTAAGAGCAAATCTATCGTTTAAAAAAAAGATAGATTTTAATGATTAGACTAGTTGCAATAAGTAGACTAACATTCGCCAGTTTTCTTTTCTCAAAGACTATATTTCGTAATCAACTTAGTGTAACAAGAAGACGACACCACAAAAATATTGCGACCATCTTCTCCAAAATTCTTATGTGGGGCACGTTGGTGGCGACTGGATGCAACAAGGGGGACGAGTTTTGGCCTTGCCAAATGGGCTGGGGACTCGGTCGCCCAAGCCTTATTGTGAGCAGTCTTAGGTTTTATAAAAATTGGATTTTTTCAAAAAATCCAATAACGATTATTTTAGACTCATGGAGTATTCAATATATAGCATTTGAGAACTATAACAAGTATATAATCAATCTTATAAAGAAACTTAATAAGAAGCCACACTATGAATAATTGTGAAAGACACAAATCTAATTATAGGATTTTTCATATATGCAAATACAAAGACGCTATTGGAATAATCTTTTTTAAAGTATAATAATGATGTTATTTGGTCGACTTTAGGTGTTCAGGTGTTAAGTGCACAAACAAATGCAAGTTTTTTCTTTTTGTTGCAGACAAACAAATGCAAGTTAACCATGCACACTAAGGTACTCACTATGGTTCGGTCGTGAGTGATGGTCTCGGTCGGTCGGCTTGTAGTGCACAAGTCGGTCGCTTGTGCTTTTGGGTCGTGACCACGACTGGTGGTCGACACACAAAAATTCCAACGGCTTCATCATTTAATATAGAAAAATGTTTTTAACTTTTAAAATTTAAACAATTTATCATTATAAATACTTAACTCATTTCACTATTTTTTTCACAATTTATATACACTTACATCAACTTTGTTTACGAGATGCATCTTGCTTTGTTTAGAAAGGCGGCAAAAATATAACAACAAATTAATAAAGTACAAAATTTGTTTGGCTATGAGAAAAATACAATTATGATGATTGTGTTTTAAATTTCGTATTGTAATTTTAATGTTCGTATTGTAATTTTAAATTTCGTATTGCAATTTTAAATTCCAACGACTATTTTCCCCCTATAAATACCCATTTACCATCATTAATTTTCTCACACAACTTCTTATCAAACTCTCTAAAATATCATTCATTTTCACACAAATACTATAGCTAACGAACCAAACGAGGTGCGAGATGCTATCATTAGACGACTACAAACCGAAAAAGAAAAAGAGATCACGTTGGTTAACAATTTGTTGGGTGAGATGACTCGTTATCTCCTCCAGATGCGTAGCCGTGCTGAGGAGGAAACGAGAGTGCATTCGCTGCCTCTCGACCAGCCACTTAACAGCTACGGTCTGCGTACTCTGCTTATGAGCTCGGAATCAGATACGCGTATCACAACCGCCTTGAAGGCTGCTAGAGAAGAAGTGATGAGAATCATAAACGAGAAGCAAGAACTCATCAACAATTACCGAGCAATCTAAAATCTTGTGTTCTCGTATCGTATCATAATTTGTTACGTTTTTTTTTCGTATTGTATTTTTTTCGTATCGTATCGTAATTTAGTTTTTAATTATTATTGTAATGTTTTTATTATTATGTAATGTTTTTATTATTTGTGTAATGTTTTTATTTAATGAACTTTAATTTTGTTGTTAAAAAATTTGAAAAAAAAATGAAGGTCGCCGTATAATGGTAAAAAATCGTCAGTAGGTCGCCGAAGAGAAAAAACTGATGTGACAAAGAAAAATGAAGATCGCTGATGATCACTATAGTGCATAGCCTACACCGATGACTTGATACTTACTTTATTTTATTTCCTCTGTTCATATTTCCAATAGTCGGGTTTTAAGTAATAAAAACTTAGTTTATTGTGTCATGGTCGGTCGTCCAACATGTTGGATGCGTCCCACCCGCTATAGCAAGGCCTATTCGACGCGTTTGTTAGCAATAAAAATGAGAATTCAGTCGTAAACACGAACGAATCAGTTATGTGTAAGTGTTTTTATTTAAGTGTTTTTTGAAGTATGTTTTTTGTAATGTCACAATGATATCATACTCTTTAAATGGTCACCATTAGTCACATGATCTGCAATTGAATTGACTGGCTTAAATCTCCTATGCTTCTCTCGAGTAATGGTTTTAGATGACGTTTGTTTTTTATCCTCTCGTGTTTCTCGAGGCTTGTTTGGGGTTAGTGAAAACTGATGGCTCGGCCTCCGTGAGCGGGGATTTTTCTCTTGTCCTGTATAGGCAAGAGTTTTTTCATTCTTTTTGTAGCCTTCGCATTTAAAGTTTTGAAAATATGTTAGTCTAGGTTTTTTTCTTATTTATAGCATTGTAATTGTACTTTTCTAACTTTTAGCACCTTACTAATAGCTTTTTATTTATATAATTATTTTTTACTGTTAAAAAAAATCACCATTAGATGTAGCCTAAACAACTCATTAAGTGATCAAACCACAAGATAAAGACAAAGTCCATAGCATTCTTTTGCATATCTTAAGCTAATTAGTATTGTGAATAAGTTGTAATAAAAGGAAAGTTAAAGGGGAATAAATAGAAAATAAAAGAAGAAGAATATGACAAAGAGTCAATCCAGTGTAGGTGAGATTTGTGGCCCAGATAAGGTGGGCCCCATTTGAGACTGTCCTTGTTTAAATTAAAAATAATACGAAAAAGTTATATGGGGTCCTACTGGACTGGCTACCTGCTTCTTGGTGTCATTTAGCAAGGAAGGTGGTTCGCACGCGCCTTAAAATGTTCAGAATGTGTAGCCCATTTGGCAATTTTCTCTTCATGGGTCCCCAAAATTCCCGCATTTATGTCTCCTCCACCACCACACTCTCCGTGCAGCGCGTGACAATATATATTTACTTTCTTTTTCCTTTTCTTTTTCAAAATTTTTACTTCATTCGGCTTAAATTAGTAGTCTTTCTTTTTATTTTTGGTTGTCCTAAAATTAATAGTCCCTTTTTCAAAATTGTTACTAGTACTAAACTTTCTAAGGCGAGCAGTCGTCGTTTGAATACTGAAGCATGGGTTTCATTTTTAGTTTAAAATGATGAGATGGACTATAGTGAGAAAAATTATAAAATATATATGATTAGAAAAAAAATCTTATTATTTTATAACTATCTAATAAAGAAGCATACAGTTGGAATTGATATTTGAAACAAACATACATTAGGCCACACTTTAAAAATTCAGCATACATCGGGCATTTACTCGAGTAACAGTGATGAAGGTTTTATAAAGAAAAGAAAATATGAATGTTTGATTTTAAATAAAATAAGAGTAAAGTTGTAATTTGAATTGAAATGTGTTATATAAGCCAAAACCTTCACAAAAAAATCACATTTTTGTGGCTTATCAAAACACCCACATATAAGCTCATAAGCCCACTTATATAAGCTTAGTCAAACACTTAGTTTGGGCTTATATGAGTCATATAAGCTAATAAGCTCATAAGCCCACTATATAAGCTAAAACAAACACCCCCTAAATGCTCTTTACTTTCTTCATTTCTCCATATGCTACAGGGCGACCTAGGCAAGCGAGGTGACTTTCACAAAAAATTGACATGTGTCCATGCAAGTACGCGTGCAACCAGCACAACTTGGGACACTAGAGACACTTGTCAAATTTGGTGAAAGTCTCCCCAGTCACCCCGGTCGCTTTGGGGCATTTGTAGAAAGGAGGTCGTCCCGGGGCATTTAGTAGAAGCACTTATGTTTGGTGGGGGCATAAATAGATTTTTCCCTAAAAAAACATACATTTAAAAAAAATATTATCATCACGGTTTTCATTTTTTATTTTTTGTAAAATGACAGTTTTAATGTCAACTAATTATTTCAGAACTTCTTTAATGTTTATTACTCGTATAATTTAAAACCTCAAGTGAGGGTAATATCGTAAACTCGAACTAATTTTCTTATCTATTTTTAAAAGTGGACAAATAATTTGAAACAATCCAAAATGAAAATTTGAACAATAATTATGAGACGGATGAAGTATTTATTTTGATGTGAGATCATTGATAAAATGGTAATCGTTGCTTAAAAATAATCATATAATCGCGATGAGAATATTATCGTCTTTTTATTGAGATGAACTTTTATATGCTTTCGACGGGTTTTTTTGTGTGTATTGAAATTTACACATTACAAATCACATGTGATTTGTTAAATTTTTTTATTGCATACCACTAAGGCCCTAATCATAAACAATAATCACTAAACGCTAAAAACCATACCTCCAAAACCCTCTAAAAATCCCATGATAAAACTTTGTATTCTCGTCTCCTTCTATCGCCCATTTTATCTTAGCTTTTTGCGCCGCCTCCAAATTATCCACTTTCTCCGCTTCTTGGATGTCTTTAATGATCTCCATTCTTTTATATAGAATATCATCCGTAGCATTGCCTTGGTCAATAACAATTTCCAAGTCATGGAGATCTTTTTTAAAAGCCCTTTTTTTACACTTATTAGATTGTCTCTTCCCATTCCACTCACGAATACACTTTTTGAGAAATTTCATCTTATACATCAAGTACAACATAGGATTTACCTCAACGATTGGACATTCACACCAAGCTTTCGAAATCATCTCTTCAAATCCGTCTATCTCGAACCAATAATGATACATCCTAAAAGGGATAGGGCCATAATCATGGGAAGAATCACGCAACATAATAGGTCTATGATCCGATAGGTACCTATCCAACGTTAAAGCCGAAAAGTTAGGATTCACACCCAACAAGCCTTCCGACATAAGAAACCGGTCTAGCTTACTCATCTTCTTAGCGGATCTATGACACCAAGTGAAAGAACAACCTCCAAGGGGGATCTCTTGAAGATTTGCTTGCAAAATAAATCTATTAAAAGCATCCGCGCCATGAGCATGAAATAACGAGCCAAATCTTTCATTCTTGAATCGAACCTCATTAAAATCTCCCATAACGATCACCTCCCCGTCCCATTTACTAATCACATGAACCAAATAATCCTAAAGCATTTTCTTTTCGGCATATTCTTGAGGAGCATACACCACTAAAAACTCTAAACCTTAAAAAACCCTAACAACCTTACCCTAAATTGTAAATGTAAACGTTAAAACCCTAAACCCTCATCCTAAACACCCTAAAGCCTTAAAACCCCTAAAAGCTCTTTAAACACTTATTGTTGAAAATTCTAGTATTTACATCATGAATCACATTTGCTTTTTAAGTGTGTTAATTTCAGTACCCGCAAGTTTGTCGAAAATATATAAAGGTGTTCCTCATGATTTGTTTCACGTAACGATGAATGATTTGTTAGATATTTATTTTGCAAATGAGGGGTGAAAAAAGGTTTTTTTTAATTGATTAAAAATGAATGATTGAGATTTGTTTCGATCTTTAAATATATTTTGGTAAACTTTAAACTTTTCTCGTTTATTTTAGGTAAAACAATTTAATTTTATCATTAAAAAAGGCCTAAAGTTAATAACGAACCCCGTCCTTTTTAATTTCTATCTTGTGACTCTTTGACAAGTGACGGAGCAAAATGTTAACCCGAATGACGACCAACGCAATATGCCATATGCTCTTAGGCCGAGTGTGATGGTCACCTTCTTTTGACATCTACCTCAGCGTCAGATAGTTTTTCATCACACGATTGAACCAACTATCTAACAACCGTAGTTGTAACCACCTAACAAAACACATAAAAATATATCATTTTATACAATCATACTTCATAAACACACACTCACAAACATCAAAACATACCCCTCACCACCTCGCTTTTTCCTCTATTTTCGTTAGTGGTACTAGACACGCAAACCGACTCCAAAATTTGTCGTTCACACGCCAACAATTCTGGCCATAGTAGCGTTCACCCTCCAAACATGGTCTTAACTCCTAACGGGTGATATGAAGCCACCAGGACACATGGCCTCTAGTGATAGCTGTGTTACACAAAAATTATCCTAATATTAGTTATGCAATTTTTATTGAAGTATTCTAAGTTTGGTGAGTAGTGACCTATGTATTATACGAGTGCTATTATTATGATCTGTTATAAATACGGAAATCAAGAGATGCACCATGCGGCATGGTCAACAAAATCGGCAGCAATGCCCATGTTATTGATGTAGGCATATGCCTCTTGTGTCACCCCCATGTGATTTGTTTCATTCCTTTTTATATTCATTAAGTTTGAAATTTTGTTGCATTTTGTTTTGTCATCACGATTTTGAAGCGTATCCATTGGACCAAAACCTTCTATTTTTCCAAATGGGTAAAATTCAAAAGGGGTAATTTTTTAATACACGTGTTGGTGAATGGGTATATCATCAATTACTTTAGTATTGTAGGATTTTTTTTTTTGAACGGCGAATTTTATTAAAAGAAAACACTAGCAAGAAGCTAGAACATTACAAGGACACAAGGTGAGGATTTTTTAACCAATCCACCCAACTAAACGTAGCTTTACATCTATAACGACACCAAAAGAAAGACGAGAGCACTAGATCATCAAAAATATTCGCCTTGGAAGAAGGAACAACGCCAAAAATCTTCTTATTCCGAAAAGCCCAAATGAACCACCATAGACCATAACACACCCCTTCTAATAATCTTTTATGCTTAGAAGGCAGCCGTAAATTAGTTATCCAAGAAATCCACTCATCAAAAGAATCAAGCTCCATGTAACTCACATCCCACCAAATACAAACCCTCCGAAAAATAGCTCTAACAACACTACAATTAAAGAACAAATGTTTCGAAGATTCAACACCCGTCTCGCATAGAGGACATAGAATAGAAGGGATATCTATACCTCTACGTGAAATGTTCCACCGAGTCGGTAAACCATTTATACGCACCTTCCAAGCGTGAACATTGACTTTAATAGGCACTTCTTTAATCCATCTTGTTTTGGAAGAAATATCTGGTAATCTATTGTTGTCAATATACCTTCGCGCCGAAGCAACTGAAAATTCCCCCGACCCATTTAAATCCCACGACCACCTATCCTCCGATGGACTTAACATCACTCCCTCCAAACTGTCCAAAAGATGATCCCACTGTTCGGATTCAATGCCACTACGCGGCATCCTACGCAAAGAGGAAGATAAAGAAGTCTGCTCAAATTTGAAAGCTACCGAAATGTGTTTGTTTACCTCAAGCGCATAAATGCGTGGAAAAACCTCTTTCAATCGCTGCTCCCCCCTCCACCGATCCTTCCAAAAAGAAGTATTCGACCCATTCCCTATCTTCTTATGCATCATACTTATAAGATCAATTCCATGAGAAGCTAACCTATCCATTTCTTTAATAATATCGCACCAAATCGACGTATGTCCGACATTCCCAGCTCTACCAATCCTACCATCAACTCCATGTATAGCATGAATGACCCTAACCCATAACGAGTCACTTTGATTAAAAAATCGCCAAACCCATTTAAACATTAACGCTCTATTAAGCGCGAATAAACTAGATACACCAAGACCTCCTTTCTCCTTTGACGTCAAGACTTTATTCCAACTAACCCAAATTGACCTTTTACTATCAAGATCATTGCCATTAAAAAAGTGACACCGGATTGATTCCATACGTTGTAGAACCAACATAGGAACCTTAAAAATAGACATATGATAAATAGGCATAGAACCAAAAACCGCTTTAAGAAGAGTGAGCCTACCTCCAATAGACAAAGTTTTCATCTTCCATTTAGAAAGTCGATTCACCATTTTGTCGATAACCTCATCCCATGATTTAATCCGAGACATACATCCCCCTACTTTCGAGCCAAGAAAAGAAAACGGAGTATTAAGAATGCCACAACCAATATGTCTCGTAACTTCTTCGACCTTCTCTATCGAAACCGCTAACCCCATGAGTTTACTTTTACTAAGATTAATACTAAGACCCGAAGCCCGTTCAAAACACTTTAACATATACATTAAAGTATCAATATTCCGCTTACTCCATTGACCCATGAATATAGCATCGTCCGCATAAAACATATGAGATAAAGTCATAGAAGAGTTAATCTTGATACCATTAAACATACCCGCATCCTCCACTCTTTTAAAGGACAAATGAAGACTCTCCATAACCAATATAAATAAGAAAGGAGATAACGGATCACCTTGTTTTAAGCCTTTATAAAATTGAAATTCCTCCGTCGTACTTCCATTTACTAAAACCGAACCACGAGAAGATCGAAGGCATTCTTGTATCCAACCACACCATTTAGCACCAAAGCCAAAACGATTTAAAACGTCTCCTAAGAAATCCCAACGAACGGAATCATAAGCCTTTTCAAAATCAATCTTGAAAATAAACGTTTGTTTTTTTTTCGCTTTACACCATTGAAGAACCTCGTTGAGAATGAGCGGACCGTCTAGAATTTGTCTATCCGCCACAAAAGCCGATTGAACCTCACTAACTAAGTCACCCAACACACCAACAAGCCGATTAGCCAAAATTTTCGCAATAATTTTATATAAGCTCCCTATAAGACTAATTGGACGAAAGTCCTTAACCAATTTAGCATCCGGAATCTTAGGGATCAAAGCAATAAACGACGCATTACAACCTTTAGGAAAATTACCGGAAGTAAAAAAATGTTGAACCGCCGCCACTACATCCTTTTCAATTAAAGACCAATATCTTCTAATGAAACCAAAAGTAACTCCATCCGGTCCCGGAGATTTATCAATCCCACAATCCCACACCGCCCGCTTAATCTCTTGGTACGAAATATCACCTTCCAATTCATTTTTTTTCAGCTCACTAATCGTACGAGGAAAATCAATATTGATCACTGGACGAATACGACGAGGCTGCTGGAACCGAGTACTAAAATGCTCCAAGAACTCCTTTTTAACCATAGCCGGATTATCGATCCACATACCATCTTTTAAGACTCCACGTATACCAAGTTGATTACGTTTCTTATTTAAAATCCCATGATAAAACTTTGTATTCTCGTCTCCTTCTATCGCCCATTTTATCTTAGCTTTTTGCGCCGCCTCCAAATTATCCACTTTCTCCGCTTCTTGGATGTCTTTAATGATCTCCATTCTTTTATATAGAATATCATCCGTAGCATTGCCTTGGTCAATAACAATTTCCAAGTCATGGAGATCTTTTTTAAAAGCCCTTTTTTTACACTTATTAGATTGTCTCTTCCCATTCCACTCACGAATACACTTTTTGAGAAATTTCATCTTATACATCAAGTACAACATAGGATTTACCTCAACGATTGGACATTCACACCAAGCTTTCGAAATCATCTCTTCAAATCCGTCTATCTCGAACCAATAATGATACATCCTAAAAGGGATAGGGCCATAATCATGGGAAGAATCACGCAACATAATAGGTCTATGATCCGATAGGTACCTATCCAACGTTAAAGCCGAAAAGTTAGGATTCACACCCAACAAGCCTTCCGACATAAGAAACCGGTCTAGCTTACTCATCTTCTTAGCGGATCTATGACACCAAGTGAAAGAACAACCTCCAAGGGGGATCTCTTGAAGATTTGCTTGCAAAATAAATCTATTAAAAGCATCCGCGCCATGAGCATGAAATAACGAGCCAAATCTTTCATTCTTGAATCGAACCTCATTAAAATCTCCCATAACGATCACCTCCCCGTCCCATTTACTAATCACATGAACCAAATAATCCCAAAGCATTTTCTTTTCGGCATTTACGAGTCGATCTCGAGTAACTCGCGAGTTGTCTCGTCTCGTTTACACTCCTAATTACAGTAGTCATATCCAGTGTTTTGAAACCCGGTTCGACCCGGCCGGGTCAACCGGTTGAACCGGTTCCGGCCGAAAAAACGGGTCAAATTAAACCGGGTTTCATATTTTCGAAACCCGGTTTGACCCGCCGGGTTTGGAGTGACCCGGGTCATGAGACCCGGCCGGGTTTCAGTTTTTTGGTATTTTTTTATAAATAAAACATGTTAATTGTATATATTTGCGACGTAATTTTAATTTTACATGTTATATTTGTTAATAAATAGTCTTTAGGCTTAATATATGAAATATTTCATGATTTATATACATACTTTCTTTCTAATTTGTAATTATTGAAAATATATATATATATATATATATATATATATATATATATGGATTAGAATCCTCTAAAGTTGAGTCAAACATGATACATAATGTTCACCAATCACAAATTAGTTAATTGTATAAAACTTTTTCTTTTAATTAAAATCATAGGTCCACTTCTTTATTTTTACTCACAATGAAACTTAACATGATCAATCAAGCATGACCATAACTTTAAAAAAAAAAGGATTCCATTTCCTATATAGTATAATAGATATATATTATACTATATAAAAATAAAAAAACCGTGACCCAGCGGTCCAACCGGTTGAACCGGTAACCCGGTGACCCGGTGACTCGACCGGGTCGATTCAAAACCCGGTTTTCAAAACATTGGTCATATCTACCATTATTATTGTACTGCGTTTGATTGTCTTAATTGTCGACTTTACTTTATTCAGCAATTGTGGTACTTAAGAGTCCTTTGACTATCTAAGCAAAACAGCGTAACATACAAGGTATTGACTTGGAAATTCCTTGGTTGTAAAAAATTAAGTTTCTTAATGGAATTAATGATTTGTTAAGTAAACTTATTCAACAGTTGCCACGACATATATTCTGTCTAATTACTCGACGGGTACCCACGTAATACGACGACGGGTACCCGGTAACTAAATATTGTGATGAGCAAACGTTGTTCATTTATATGTTTTTTCTAACAATAACTTTACGAAATAATGACAGATTTTAATTAAAATAGATTAATTAGCCGATTAATGCTCATAAATCCTTTTTACTAGGAGTTACTCTTTTAAATGGCTATTATAAACACATGCTAGTTAAAAAAAACGTATACATTAAATCTGGTGTGCATTTAAAAATGTGTATGGTGAACATTGATTAATGGCTTTATATCTTTCCCAAACAAGAAATGTTTTAGTCCCTTAAAATATCTAAGACTTCTAAAATATAATCACACGGGTACCCGCCGCTGTAACGGCGACGGATACCCTGTGACTATATTTTGCGACGGGCAAATGTTATTCGGTTAAATGTTTTTCTAACAAAAACTGTACAAATGAATGATAATTTAAATTAAAATAACTTTAAGCAACAACAATGCAAAGTATTCCATATCCAAATAAACATAAGATCCAAACGAAAGAAAGAAACACGTAAGTAACATTTTTGAAACATAAGTTAAAATAGACCAGTACTCGCACGTTTCGACGACGAGTTCCCGTATAATTAAATCTTTCGGCGAGGGCTAGGCGAGGTTCAAGGACCAGAAGAACCTTGGATGACTGAATCTATTATGTGTGAAGTATAATTAGTTTGTGTTGTAGCTTTTTGATTCTTTCATAAACAATGAGTTCTTTTTATATTAAGATTTCATAACTGACATTTTAATATATTTTAATAACTTTTTTTAAGTTTTATATGTTACAAATATTAATATGGTGATTACTCATTTATTTCCCATAAAATCACTTATTTGATCATTTATACGACGGTTATAACTTTTGTTGTTACAAGTATTGATTAAGTTTTGAAATCCTTCCATAACAAGAAATGTTTTTACTTAAAAATATTTTTTTGACTAATGGCTTTATATCTTTCCCAATCAAGAAATGTTTTGGTCCATTAAAAATTTTAAGACTTCTAAAATATAATAACACGGGTACCCGCCGCTGTAACGGCGGCGAGTACCCTGTGACTATATTTTGCGGCGAGTAAATTTATTCGGTTAAACGTTTTTCTAACAACAACTGTATAAATGAATGATAATTTAAATTAAAATAATTTTAAGCAATAACAATGCAAAGTATTTCATATCCAAATAAACATAAGATCCAAACGAAATAAAGGAACACATAAGTAGCATATTTGAAACAGAAGTTATAATAGACCAGTACCCGCGCGTTGCAGCGATGAGTTCCCGTATAATTAAATCTTTCGGCGAGTGCTAGGCGAGGTTCAAGGACCAGAAGAACCTTGGATGGCTGAATCTATTGTGTGTGAAATATGATTAGTTTGTGTTGTAGCTTTTTGATTCTTTCATAAACAATGAGTTCTTTTTATATTAAGATTTCATAACTGACATTTTAATATATATTAATAACTTTTTTTATATTTTATATGTTACAAGTATTGATATGGTGGTTACTCATTTATTTCTCATTAAATCACTTATTTGATCAATAATACGAAGGTTACAACTTTTGAGGTTACAAGTATTGATTAAGTTTTGAAATCATTCCATAACAAAAAATGTTTTTTACTTAAAAATTTTAAGAGTTTTAAAATTAGAATGGCTAAATGTTTTATAAAATAATAGAGAAAGTAGAGATATTGTCCATCAAGCTTGTTGTGTTAGAGCATCCACTTCGGTTCAATTCGGGTCGGTTCAACTTGGGTGGGGTCCATTCGGGTTCGGGTTAACCCGAATATGTGTAAAATGTAATAAAAAATGCTATTTTTTACTCTTTTAAATAGAAAATTTTTATTAAAAAAATTAACAAAATCTTTGTTCGGGTCGACTCGAACCCGAGTTAGCAAAACTTTTTCAACCCGATACCCGACCCTATCTAGCATTCGTGTTACTCGATTCACCCGCATAAATTTTTTGAACCGGATACCGGACCCGAATAGGCCTAATAGGGGTCGGGTCCGAATAGGCTTAACCCGACCCGAGTAACCTGACTCGAAAAAAATGATGGTGAAATTATTGTATTATAATCGTTCTTTATTTTTAGTTTTTTAAAAGAAGAAAAATATTTCGTGATTATTTTTTATTTCAATTCTCTTGTGTTACCAAACAATGGAATTCAATACATTTCTCATTCAATTCCATTTCTCTAAATTCTATTCTCTACTTCATTTCTAATCTGTAAATTCTCTCTACCAAACATGCCCTTAAAGTTTGTGTGATTTGACTAACAAAATTGGGAGAGAAAGTTTACTTCGCGTTACTTTACTAACAAAATTCAAAAAGATAGTGTAAGTAAACCTATTCAAAGTTGTGACGACATATCTTCTAGTTGTCCACCGAGCTTGTTGTGTTTGTCCCTAAAGTTTCAATATTGGAGGCTATCAATGATGAATAACTATAATGCCGGATAAACATTGAAAGGTTTGACAGATTTGAAGCGTTAGAGTTGTTATAACATATTAAAATTTATTTTTTAGTGTCATATAATGTTAAATTCCATATCATATCTGTAAGAAAACGTAAGAGGTAATTTTAATTTTTCATTAACAATTAAACAGAAAACATGCATCGGAAGAATAAAAACCCTTATAACGATTTTCTATTAGCCAATGATTCATATACATTTTATGACTAATTAAAAGATACACAACAACTTTGCGTACCTTGTTTGGAACAGGAGATCATACAAATATCCTAGAGCTCAAGATAGAACTCTTCACGGTGATACACACTAGCCCTCAAGCAATCACAACAACGTGCTAGCAGATAGTTAATCCACAACAACAAGATAATCAAATCATAGAAGACAAAACAAACCCGAGTTGTGTCTTGGGTTTTGTGCCGCGATCAAACAAGGAGGGGAAAGAGAGAAAATTAAGTTTTGGTAAAACTGAATTAACATATGCTGAATGAAATAATAACTTTTATATTTATAAGCTCATTGATAATTATCAAAATCAAATAAAGATAATTACTAAATATAAATCAAAGATATTACTAATTAATTAAAAGATGTTATATTATTTAAAATAATATATCATCCATAAATAAACCAAAGAATAAAAGCACATCCCGATTCCCCCTAAGGGTGTACGACCGACCGATCCTGGCCCCACAAGGGTGCGCCCCGATTTTAGGCTTCGGCCCAATCTCTCTTCCACTTAACTTAGCCCAGCTAATTAAGTTCAATCAAACTCGTCTAAATGGCCATTTATATATTTACAATAAATATACAAAGCTGTGATCCCGAGCTATTGCATGTGACCCCAATAAATCATATATTAGTTGCAGTATTTAATTTCACTTATCATGCACGCAATCCTACAATATCAACCACAAGATCAAATGTCATTTTCTAAAAAATCACCATCCCTTATAACATATCATAACACCTTTTTTCTAAACCAACCATTTTTTTTACTTTAATCATTTTTTTAAAACCAACTAAATTTTAATTTATTAAATATTAAAGAGTTTTGTCAACCACGATCCTAAGCTTTTTTGTTAAGATGTTTTGGTTTAGTAGAATTTATTGTAATAATATAATTCATCCGATCACAATCAAGCATTAATTTAATATGCACTATTTAAAAAAAATCATTTTTTCAAGATTATCTAACAATCAAAATCATTCAAATATGGTATTGTAAATGAATAGATTGTTGTGGTCATTTATAATTATATGCATTATTTATATATTAAAATGAAAAAAGAGCATATGTAAATGAATAGATTGTAGATAATGCATGAGTTATGTTATTTTTTTATGAAATCAAGTAATAATGTCATAAAGTTATTTTTTTACCATCACATTCAATAACGACTCATGTAATTCTTCTTTATTTGTTAACCATGCATTTACAGATTTAGATACTCAACAATCAACATCTCTTTAAAGAATAAAAAAAAAAGTTAGTATGCACAGACAAGAGATGGTCGAAAACGGTTATAAGATATCATGATTAGTTCATGTACATCGCAGTTAAAAATTCTACCTTTAGAAGTTATCTTACATCTTAGTAGAGAAAACATCATCTCCTTATGTGTGAGGTCTAGTTTTTTTTGGAAAGCGAAGACATATTAAGGCCAAAAAGGCAAGCAAAGAAGATGAAACAACTAAAAGGCTCCGAGGAGGAGCCGAAGAAAAGAAGAAAGAAAGACAAGAAAAAACAGAACCCAACTTGAACTCCAAAAAAACTACGAGATCTTTAATTCACCGGGGTTATGAACTCGATGCTTCCATGAGAATCGATTATTGGATGCTCTATTTGAGGCCTACAGAAGAGAGGTCCTTTGGATCAATGAAAATATGTCTTCATTACGAAAAGCAATCATATCATCTAATGAGGGCACGTGACAAATTTTGTTCCTCCAATTCCAAATATGGCATATCATAGTAAAGAAAACAACATGAAATAGCTTCTTCACCCATTTGTCTTTAAGAAAGCTGATATTTCCAGACATGATGTCCGAGAGCGAGGGGTTAAAAGAGAAGGGAGAACCCCACCAAATCTATATTTTAGACCAAATGCTCCTGATAATAGGACATAATAAGAAACAATGATCCATGGTCTCCTCATCTGAGCAACAAAAAGCACACATAAAAGAAGGAAGTTGCACACCCCTCTGCATCAAGTTGGAATTTGTTGGGAGACGATTTAGATCAACCCGCCAAGCGCAGATATTTCCCTTTCGGGGACCCATGAGTTCCACTTAAAAGACGGACATTCAGTCTCAATAACAAAGAGTTTTGATTGTATAAACTTGCATAGAGACCTCACTGAGAAAGAGCCTGATTCATCCAAGGACCAGGACCAATTAACTTCATGGGACCTATCGAGAACAACCCCATTGATAAGATAAGATAACGCAGAAAGATCATCCAATGTGCGACCACGAGGCTGTCTACTCCAAGCCCATATACCTTTCCAAACACCATCAAGTAAAGACGATCTATCAGCCACTAAACAGTTGGTATTCATTTCAAGAGCAAATAAACGCGGAAAATGAAACTTTAAAGGACTGATATCTTTAATCCAAGCATCACCTAAAAATCGAGTTTGATTACCGCTTGAAACTTTCTTAATCATAAGATTGTTGAGAAATTCCCATTTGATTCAACTCCGAGCAACACCGAATAATATTTGCCTAAACACCAGCTTTCTGCCTAGAAGCACTAATTGTCTCAAAACTAGCGTCAGAACCATGTATTTTGCTAATTAGCTTCCTCCATAATGCACCCGCCTCATTAAGATAACGTCATCTCCATTTACCAAGAAGACTCATGTTTTTTGCTTTAATACACCCTACACCTAAGCCGCTATCTTTCTTGTCTGCCAATATCTTTTGCCAACGAACACACAAATCTTTTTCTCATTTTCTTTGAAACCCCAAAAGAAGTTTCTTCTTAAAGCTTCAATCTGCGAAATAACTAAAGCTATGGCTCTAAATAGTAAAAGATAGTAGAGGGGAAGACTTCCTAACACTGATTTGACAAGAGTTAACCTGCCACTAATAGAGAGGAGGTTGATTTTCCATGTCGTGAGCCTTTCTGAGAGCTTACCCACTACACCATTCCAAGCATCAAGTTTGTTCATTCTTTTACCAACATGTTGCCCTAGATAGTTGAAAGGAAGGGAGCCATAAGAGCAATTAATTGCTCTAGCACTATTGGCTACATCAGCCATATGGATCCCAAAACCAAATATACGACTCTTTGCTAAGTTAATCTTGAGACCTGAAACATCATGAAAAAAGTCTAAGATATGTACTAGATTCCTGGCATTTGCAACTGACCATTCACTGAAAAATAACGCGTCGTCAGTGTATTGGAGGAGGGAGATGTTCGGCACATCATCATCAAGAGAGAGCCCTTTGAAAATGCCTTTGTTGCACGCTTCCATTGTCATAACTTGTAAAGCTTCTACCACTATAAGAAAAAGAAATGGAGAAAGGGGATCTCCTTGTCTCAAGCCACGCTTCATTTTAAACTCTTTCGAAGAGGAGCCATTAATAAGCATAGATACCGAAGTTGAGGTGAGGCAAGAGAAGATCCATCTACACCATTTTGGCCCAATGTCACCTCTAAAATGTGTGAGGTCTCAAGTTCAATTCATGCGAGGTGCAAACAACTTTGAAGTGTTAGATTTTATGATCTTATTAATCATTAATAAATACGAGTACGTAACGGAAGACATATAAAAACGTATAATATAACATAATTAACATAGGTTCAAGAATTGTGTACCTTTTAGAAATTAAACAAACGAGCTTAATTTTTGAATACACGCACGCGTGTAAATCTAACAAACGCACAAAACCCAAAGATTTAAACAATGAACCCTCTATGAAAAACACACACAATACGTTCTTAGCAAACAATAAAGTATGCTAGTACTAGTAGTGATTTAGCAAACGAACTCTTGATCTTCGAAACAAGAAAGAACCGAACACCTCGTGGTGTTCTTGAAGTCAAACAAACAAAAACCAAAAACCTTAAGGGTTGTTTGGTTCGATCGGTTACCCAAGAGAGGATAGGAGAGGAGAGGAGAATTTTAGGGATTTATTTTTCAAGAATTAGCAACTAATGAATCCCTAAGCCTCCTTATATAGCCACAATTACTTGGCATGCAAGTTAGGCAACCCACTCCTAAAAGGAATGGTGCACTGATCGGCTAAGGCAAAGAGGGAAGATTTTCCTTCACTTTCCTTTTCTCCGTTATTGACTATTGGTCATTATTGTTAACACTTAACTACCGTTAGCAATTCCTGTTAAATAAATAATTATTTAACGCTCGTTTGCTTATCACTAATTAATATATTACACATAATATATTAATATTATTGTTTAACGTATTAACGCGTGCGTCCCTATAGGCTCACGTAAATTCCAGGACATATATTATTTTATACGTGCACATATCCCAACAGCTCCCACTTGGACATGTTTCAAATAATATGTGGAAACTAGAAAAGGGGGGGGGGGTTGAATAGTTTGCCGCTTTTTAAATTAATGTGACGTTTATATATAAAAAGTTAGATTTGATTTTATGTAATCTCAATGTACACACAATATGAAAAATCTAGTTAAGTAAATAAATGACAATAAGTAATAATGTAAATTTGTAAAACAAAAGATAAGAGTTAAAAAGATCAAACCACAACACATGAATTTATAGTGGTTCGGTAACGAAGCTCCTCTTCGCCTTACTCCACTCCTCGAGTACCTAACTCGAGAGTTCTCTTCACTATGTCAACAAACTCCCTTTAGGCGAAGAAAACCGTACACAAGTAGCTTAAACCAATTTTCGACACTAAGCCAAATGTCGAGTCCTAATCTTAGCTAGAACCAATCTACCACACACTTGTATTTTGAGGCCTAAAATACTAACCACACTAACAAGATATCACTTCACCTAAACACTAACACGATCAACCTGATCTAACTATTACACACAATCACAAGAGATATAATGAATTACAAGATACAACACAATTGTAACTATGTTACGTGAACACCAACTATGCTTTAATACTTCTTGACTTGATGACTATAAGTATTCTTCTCTTTCACTTGAGGATCTAAGCTTGAATCACTTGGAAACAAAAGCTTAAGATTAAATGATCAAAGGATTATAGGAGATGTATAAATTAATTTTGAACAGAAAGAAAATGAATGCAAAAGGTAAAAAATCTGTAGGGAACAGTCCACTATTTATTGGCAGAGCTGGGAGCCGTTTTTACATAGCCGCCCCCCTTAGCTCCATGGCCTGCCCCCTTATCACTAAGGGGGGCGCCCATAGTAGGACGCTCTCTTTTTTGTTTTTTTCCAGTGGAGGTGTTTTCTGGATCAGTTTTATTCAATTTTAGATGAAAATTTTGAATTCAAAATATTTATTTTGAATAAAACATTTCTTATAAATACAAAAAAAATTTCTATAAGTTTTAAAAATGTTTGTTACATTTTATAAAAATGCAAGGTTTAGGAAAAATAAAAATTCCTTTGATCACAAATAAATTAAGCATTTATTTATTCATACCTTTAAGTGATTAATTTTCGAAATGAAAATTTACGACTAATTATTTGTTTACGTTTAATTTTACATAGAACGTTTTTACATTTTATGATTAATAAAACGTAGAGAAGTAAAAAAATATCAATAACGTTTTTAGGCATTATTTCTATCAACAATCTCCCACTTTTTGATGATTACAAAATCTAATTAAATGTAAAATTATTTTTAAACAAGTATTTAGTGAGTTTTATTTTATTTCTCTCTTTTTGTAGAATCAAAAAGGCTTCGTCAATAAATCAGCGTGAATCTGACGGAATAAACGCTCCCCCTTGATGTGTGCTCCCCCTCGTTTGAGGACACCAAGGAATCGAGCTATGGTAACTTTGCTACAAAAACAAGTTATAGGAACAAACCAATATTTCTAACATATAGCAAAGACAAAGGAAAATTATTCAAGTATGGTTACAATACTTTGACATTAACAAAGCTCAACTATATAGATAGGAGTCAACCATCACAATAATAATTAACAACTAAAAGACCATAATTGCATTCATTAAACATAAAATATTATGTATGAAACACAATATTACAACATGCATTCATTAAGGCTAAATATTATGCTTGAAGCATAATAATACATCATACATAAATAAAAACTACAAAAGTTCTAATTTTCCTAGAATTCCATAGGACTTGCTTGCAAAAGGTTTGATGAAAATTATTTAGAACATGAGTGACTAAACATGGAGTATGTTTAGTTTGGAGAGATTGATGGTGGTGGTAAGTTTGGAGGTGGAGGTTGTGAAAGCATGTGTTCAATATAGAAAAACATGTATTGAAGTTCATCTTTCAAGCCAAAGATGAGTGTACGGTTGTGGATACAACACAAGCATGTTGCTCTATGTGATTCAAGTAGGTCCATAAAATAGGATGACCAAAGAGAGGTGATGAAGGCATTAAAGGTGAAGGAGTATTGAATTGAATGTCAAGTGGAGTTATTGGTGAAAGAGTGGGGGTAATGTCTATGGGTTTACTTTCTTGTATTGGAGGTGGTGGAGGTACTCTTGGAGGAGGTGAAATTGGTGAGTTCAAATAGCCATTGGTTGAAGGAGCTGTGGAAGAAGTCGGTGATTTGAGTTTGGAAGCAATAGAGGATGATGAAGTGGCCCAAGTTGATGGTGTTTTTGAAGGTGCATTTGGTGCACTTGGAGATGAGAGTTGGTGTTTTGGTGAAGGGGTTTTAGTGTCATCTTGAGTAAGGTCAATGAATAATTGTATTAGTGGAATTATGTTGATTTTTGTTCTTTTGGAAGGTTTGGAAGTAGAAGCTTTAGTGGATGCCATAGAAGTAATGATGGTTGATGATGAATAAAGAAGATGATGAATTAGTGGTGAAAAATGAGAGGAAATTTATTGGAAGAAAATGGTTTAGAAGTGGTATAAATTTGAGTTAGTTTAAGCATTTCCAAATGATGTTTGTGTTTTCTGGGTAAGGATAGCTGAGCCTAAGTAAAAGAGGGTCAAAAAGTAGAAAGAAACAGTAAAACCCATGAGCAGATAGGCCGACCCCCTTATCTATGTGGCAGGCCCCCTTATCAATAAGGGGACCGCCCTTATGAGTTAAGGAGGCCATCTATCTGACGTTTTCCAGGCTACCAAATTTTGAGTTTTGCTAAAATTCTGTGAGAAAAGTTGTGTTTGATGAACAATTTGCAGCAAGTCCTATGTGTAAGGTAAGCATGCGACTATATGTATTGAGGAATTGCATGGAATAGTAATAATAAGATAAAATGCATGTATATGGCATATTAAGCAAGAATAAGCATTAAAGATACATGAAGATTAGTACTACCATTAGATCTAAATAAGTTCAAGTGTCTTCGAATAAATCGGAATAGCATCGCATGCAAGCAAATAAATGTTCTAACATAACGAGTACTAAGAACACATAAAAAGTCTAAGCAATTTTAACTAAACTTATTTAAAAAACTTTTTCTTATTCTTATTTCTTCTTTTTCCAAATACTCCTCTAAGTGATTTTTCGAATGACCTGAATCCACCTCTCATTTCCTCATGCATTTGTTACGTTTAATTTAGCAAAGTAGTTTGTCACTCGAAGAGAAGATTGTCATTTTGTTGCGAGATCGTAGGAATGTTGTATGTTTGGTCAGTTAGTGGTGAAAGAGAGTTGAGGTAAGAAGTAGGGGATATAGTACTAGCACGGGAAGTACCTTTACCTTCTCCATCATTTTCATGATGAGATGAGGATCCAAAGTGATGATCGGATGATGAAGAGTCGGAGTTACGGGATTTTGGCATTCCACTATCACTTCGGGGTTTACGAGTTTGTTTTAGAGCGAGAGGACGCATGACTCAATCAACGACATTATAAATGCCATTGTCAAGGTGAGGGTAGTGTTCCATGACATGTTGAAAGATACGTGTCAAGAACATACCATAAGAAAGGTGGGCTTTTGGAGTAGCCTTAGCACTTTCGATTCGTTTGACAAAGAAATAGGTAAGATTATATTGTTGCTCGGCTAGAATACAATATAATATATGAGTGAGGCAAGCAGGAAGATGGTCCTTGTGGCCTCCTAGTCTGAACACATTCTCACAAATGAGTTCTTCCCATCGCTTCAAGTCTTGTCTAAATTCCTTGGTAGGAACTTGATTTGGTGAAAGAGTAACGATTTTGCTTTTGATAGTACGGTTAGACTCAACACGTTGAAATTGAAGAAATTGATGAATTTCTTTGGGAGTAGGAAGATCGGTATAGTATGGTCCTTCAATCTCTGGGAAGAATGCAAGAGATGAAGATCCCATTCATTGGTGAAGACGGCTTGACCATTGTATGGAATTTTGAGAATTTGGCCGAATTTCGCAAGAGAAAGAGTGATAAATTCATTTTGGATCATGAAGGATATTAAGAGCTGACCGGACTCATATCTTTGAAGAGTCACTTAACTATAAAAGTCTAGAACAAAACGAGGAACAATTGGCTCATTGATTTTGTAGAGACAATTAAGACGAACATTCGAAAAACAACGATCAATGTGATGAGATGAGTAGTAAAGTTGATCAACTATACCCTCGTGAATGCATCGATCTTTAATGGGTTTGTAGAAATTTGCAATTGTGGGGGAAATACCGGGTGTTTCGGACACTTTAGGGATATAGGAGCGAGTAAGAGAGGTATCACCAACTATTGCTCGATGCATGTTTATCACTTAAATAAGATAACAAAAAATAAAAAAAATATATTCATAGCAAGAGATGAAAAATAAAATAACAAATGTAGAACAAAGATTACTTCGACTCTAAAATAAAAACCTAAGAAGTAATCCAAACGCTCCTTTATTTAATTTGATTCAACCTAACGTGTCGAAAAGTATATATTGAATTATATGTTTCGGAAATAGGTAAGAGTTCATTTTTTGGAATTTGTAAAGCGTTTTTGGCATATATCAACAATGTATGAAAGCATGTTTTGAAATTTTCGAGTTAAAAAAATTTCGACGTTATATATATAAATTTCGACCCAATTTTTTTTTCATGATTCAACCTATTGCAAATTTCGAATTCCTACTACTACGGGAATCATGATAGTTATGGATTGCTTAATCCTAATCATAAGAATAAAAAAAAATTGAAAATTCCTAATTTTGATTATGAATAGAATCTGATGAAATCCAAGAGAAAAAGATTGAAATGCTTACAATAGTTGTTGTTAATCAAGTTGTTGGTGTTTTCTCCTTGCGAAATTGGATTGAATTTGAGTTTAGAGATTTGATTTTGGTGGTTTGGTGTGTGGGTTTTCATCACAGCAGTAGCAGAGAGGGAGGAAAAGAAAAAAATGGGGTGTTTGGTTATGTATTTTGCGCTATAGAGGAGTGTTTGACGAATTTAAATGGCCGGTCTCCTTATCGATAAGGGGGCTGTCCTTATTAACATGGCCAGTCCCCTTAGTGATAAGGAGGTCGCCCATCTGACGACCAAATTTCTTTTTTTTCAGATTTTGGCAAGTTTTTATTAATTCATATAGAATTTTTGACATACGACAAAAAATACTAGTAATATTAAAGAGTTTAATATATTAGTAAAATAATTTAGTTTTTGAGAAATAGCTTCGAAAACATATAAGTGGTTTTATTCGACACATTAACTCTTTGTTAATATGATTTAATTATTTCGGATGAAAAAATTAAGTTGTCGAGCTTTTAGAACGAGATAGGATTTAGGGATGGTAGACGGAATCAACATTTTGTCAATTAAAAATATTTTGATTATTTCGGATGAGATAATCAAGTAGTCAAGATTTAAGGACGTGAAATGATTTAACGTATTGAAGATACTTTAATTAATATTTCAATTTAATTATTTTGAATGAAATAATCACATTATTAAGATTTAAGGTCGAGAGATGATTTGACGAAGTTGAATGTGACGATGGACGGAATTTAGTACACAATTTAATCAACCTTTTATTAATTCAAAATACTTTAATTATTTCGAATGAAACAATTTGTTGCATCCATATCATAACTTGTAAATCTTGTAAAGTTGTGTAGTTGTTAGATCTTGGTGATTGTTATAAGTATAGTTAGATCTTGGTGATCTTTCCTAGTAGTGGCTTGGTGAAGTAGTGGTGTGAAAAAAACTATGGTGTGAAGAAGTTGTGTAGTCTTGATC
>BQNB010083931.1:985-28901 GCA_026074375.1 Tanacetum coccineum | reverse complement strand
GTGACCGACACTTTTCGTGTTCCTAACAATCTCCCCCTAAGGGAGGTCACTCCATTTTACAAAAACTTAAACCTAGCATACTATGCTTTGTCTTTAGTCTTGTGCTCGCAGACTTGTTATCTTTACTTCATCTTATGAACATGATGTAGTGATTTTTGACTTTAGGCTTGAGCTTGTTCCATATAGCTTGACTTGAATGTGAACTTGTACTTCTTTGAGATCATCAACCAAGCATAATCTCTTGTCATCATCTTGTGATCTTTTTGTCTTCTTGTGATCTTATAACTTTTGGACCGACATGCTCATACTGTTCTTGATGTTAAAAGCGTGTGTAACCATCTTTCTTTATATTCTTTAACATTACACTTCGTCACTTTATGGAGGACGTGCGGTATCAACTTAATACTTTGTCGCTTTAAGAAAGACGCATGGTATTAGAGTAATGGAAGTCTTGAAACATGTACTTGAGCTTTCATGATGTCTTTACTTTTATCAGTCAAGTATGAGCATGTGGTTTTGAATCTTGACTCGTCTTGATCCAATAGCTGCGACCATCAGGATTACCTGCATGAAAGGGTTAGTGACAATCAACAAGTATGGACGAAAGTGTCTTTGTCACTTCGTCGAATACGGTTGTAATAACTACGGTTCCCCGTTAATTAGTATAAATATTGCTTGTGATCATGTAGAATTCTGAAGAATCTCCTTGACAAGGTTTCGCAGCTGCAGTACTGAATCTTTCTAACATATATGTATTAGATTCATCGTACTTAGCATGTTCTCATTATCGGAACGTCTTGAAGCAGACAACACGACAAGAGTGAACCAGCGATTTACTATCTCACCGATTGAACTAAAAATTGATTTGAAAAATCAATCGACGTGTCACTTGCTAAAGTGTTTTTGCGACATATTGAGAGTTTTAAACATTTCAAAATTCATCAATCGTCAATTCATATACTGGAATAAGTTTGGTTCATAATTGTACCATCATTTCTTTCTAGTTGTCACAAGCTTGATTCATATAGAATTGTACAAGTGACCTACTAAGAGCTTGTTTGATGTTGACTCTAGCAGGATTTCCATCGTCATTGTGATTACTTTCGTATCACTCTGATGTTCTGGAAAGATCACAAGGATAATGCGTAGGACTTTTACATTATTACTTGTTTTCACATTGTGTGAGCAACAAATACATTTGGATAGTGTCCTAATGAGATTTATGGATGATCTCTTGGCTCTAGACTCAATAGTGCACTTTTGGTTTTAGTAATCGAAGGTTAGAGCGGACTGCCACCTTTTCAATACCAACTAACTTAGAATGAGAAAGTCGATAGAAATGCGTGTAATCTCCGTGAGAAATGAAACGTAAATCTTTTTAGAGATTCTGAGTGGCTATGAAGGGTTGTGTATTGCATCACTGGGTCTCTAATGTCAGTCTTTAATGTCAGCAATCATCTTTGTTATTCTTGACAGCAGATGTATTGACCCAGTTTCTACCTAAGTGTAAGGAGGGCTTCTTTTTTTACCCTTTATCTTAACTTTTCTTTTTAATTCTTTAATGCCTTCAGTGCTTACCGAGACTTCATAACTAGTACCTTGTTGGGTTTGTTCCAGTACTAGCTCCATCTCAGTATGCAGTTTTCCCTTAATCTAACTTTACTCCTTTTTTCATACCTAAGGACTTCTACACTATCTAGTGGAATATCTCTGGGTAGATCCCTCCGGTTCTGACTGGATCATGGGAATGAATACCTAAACTTAACCACCTTATAACTCCAATACAGTAATTTAAATGGTCGGTCTTTGGTACTTCCATATTTCAGCCAATACGTAACCATTTGCTCCCCCTTTATATGTGCATCAATTAATCGAAAGAGTTTAGCACATATATGGGATAGCGTACACTAGAGATCTTAAAATCACATTTTTAGCCATATATTTTAATCACATTTTCTCCCCTTATCAAAAATGTCAAACCTCTTGATATTTTGGATATCAATTGATTCAAATATTCATGGTTTCAGGGAAAAAATGTCCAATTAGTAACAAGCCGATTATTAGAACGTTTTAATGCTCCCCCTTAATATTTAAGGGTATTATATGGAATTTGAGTGCGTTAATTTAAAAAAATTTGAATTTACTAAGAAATTCTTGAAAATTCGCACTCAAATACTATATATATGCCTAATACTAGTCTTACACTACATGTGTACATATTCACAAATTTGTAATATACGAGAAATTGACCTTATATGGAGAAGGACATAATATGACAAAAGTCACATTGTCCGTTCAAGCAGCCTGAAGTCATTTCCGTATTCTCTGCCTCCAACAAACTTTTCCAAATTCATCATCAATCTCCTCTCAAACAGCTGCTAATCTATTACCTTGATCATGATACGGGACCTTTTTCTGTCCAAGTTACTCCATCTCCTTTTTGGCAAGTAATCCATCCTCAAGTTGTTAGCGATATCATGAAGTACCCGTCAAACATATACGATTGTGCCGTCACATAACTTGTAGAGTTCATCCGAGCGCATCAACCTGTTTCTCTTGAACTTGTCTAGATAGATGATACCTTGAGGGTTCTTGTATGCAGTGTATGGTGTCAGTTTAGGGATGCCAGATCTGAAAGTCTTAGGCTTGGTGATATTAAGTTTCTTCTGATAGCTTTCGACTCCTAGTTGAAGGTCTTCCACCCGCTTAAGAATAACAATGCGTCCGATGAACATCCTTAATGCTATATTCAGGTCGAAGATGACATCTTGCTCTAAGTTGGAGAGTTTCTTTTGGACCAAGAGAAGCAGCACATCTTCAATATCATGCAGATTAAGTCTTGGGAAGTCGCCTTCCTTGAACTTGTGTAGTGTTTGATCTTCTCTTCGAATGATAATCTCCTCCAAATAGCCATAACCATACCACTTCATCACTTTAACATGGGTTACTACAATGATTCTTTTCCTGGAGAACACATCATGCTTGGACACCCTGTTGCGTGCGTAGCCATAGAACTCTTGTCGTTTAGGACCCCCAGTGTGAGATACCCCACATAGAAAATTTGTCGTAAGCTACCTTTACTGGACTCTATAACTCCAGAACCATGTCTTTGATGCCTTCAATATTATCATACTTAGCAGCCTTGGTTTTTGTTGTAGAAGTTGTGTACTTCCTGCTTGAACTTCCACCTTTCAAATATTTAAGATCATTGTTGAAGAAGTAGTCAGCAGGAACTACTTGTCGACCTTGAGCTTCAATCAACGACAACGGCTTGCTAAGGTCAAATGGATATTCATGGCCTTCAGGGTTGTTCCAATCAAGTTGATCAGTTACAGCTTTATAACATTCTTCAAAGTGATATTCCAGTTCCACGAAGCTTTTACAAGTTCCTTTAAGAAGGTTGAAAGCAGTTCCTACCAAAATCTCTTGTGTCAGATTATCAATCTTCAGATTGTGCATGACATATGTTGAGAAGTTAATAGGAGTGCTCATCAGCTCGTCGAACATGCGAGGAGGTTGTCTTGCTTTGGCAATGTTGCTGATCCATTTCTGAGGCGGACTAGAGTCAATAGACTTTCCATCATTTCAAGGATGATCAGGAGTCAGAGGCTTGTTTGGTTTCTTGAACCAGTCATCCATTGGAGTTGTCTTGATATTGGGTTGATCCTCCGTGTCACCTCCTTGATCTTGTGGCATTACAATGTCTGCAGTCTCAAACAATGGTTCATCTGCTTGCACATACTTGCCAGATGATTTCGGCTAAGACTTGGTGCCTTTGGATGAACTTGTCTTAGATTCTTTTAATTTTGAGCCTTTTGGTGGTTCAGCGTCCTTGCTCGTCTTTCATTTCTTTAACCCTCGGTCTGATCCAACGGAAAGGTCTTCGTCTTTATCTTTATCGTCACGATCTCTCTTTAACAAATATGCATTTCCATATGACGAGAAGAGATCTTTGTCAAGATTGTAAGATATGACCAGTCCTTCATAGAGTTCTTTGTGTTCATGAGCAGTCTTGTATGATTCACTTCTCTCCATTTTGTCGAGAAGAATCTTCTTCAATTCAAACTCTGTAAGTGACTCTGCTGCCTCATATGTAGACTTAGGTTGAGAAGAGGATTTAGCCAATACGACATTCTCAAGTGATTTATTGATTGTACTTTGGATCACAGGAGTGGCAAAGTCTGATCTTCCTTAGGTAGAATCTGAGGTAGTAAGCTTTTGACTTCATCCTTTATAATGTCTTTTACTGATTTCTCAACAACATCTATGTATAACTTCCTCTCCTCTTGAGCTTTCTTTTCAAAATCCTTACTGTAAGACTCGAGAGCTGTTCTAGTAGCATGTCCAATTCTTATGCTCAGAAGGTCATCCACCATTGTTGGAAGTTGATATTTGACAGATTCGAGGAGTTGTGCAGAATGGCCAGCTTGTTTGAGTTGAGACAGCTCTGCTTCCAAGGTAGAGACTCTTTGATCAAATCCAAACAGGGAAGAAAAATCAGGAAGTGCAGGAATTGAGGTTGTAGTTGGAACGGCTGTTGGTGTAGGAGATGGTGTCGTCAGCTATGGAGGAGGAGTGATCATTGATATAGGTGGAGGAACGGTTGTAGCATGTGCAGTAGCAGTTTCTGGGATAGCCATCACATGTACAATTAAAAGAGAGGGTGCTTGAGTGCTTGATTCTTCGTGATGACTCTTGACATTTATCATAGAAGCAACTTCATCAACAGCTGGTGGAACATTTTCTAAGATGAGAAATTTGCTATTAAAGTCAGATGAAACAGAAGAGCTTTGTTTAAAACTATCAGTCTTCTGTGAAGAAGTGAGTGTCACATGTGCATCTTTGACGACTTGCTCATATGACTTTTCTTGAGAAACATTCTAATCAGCATCAGTCATCTCTTCATCACCTTTCCTTTCTTGTTCTTGTTCTGCTCCTAACGATCTCACGTCCACATCCTTAAACAGATCATCATCCTCTTCTTCAAACATATTTTCATTATCATCATCAGATTCATACTCTTCATCAAGTTCTTCTTCGTCATAGTCTTTTAGAGTAAAGGAAGGATTCTCATCATCATCATCTGAATCAATCCTTTCATTATCATCATCATTAGAATTACCATCATCATCACTGTCAGCCTTATCATCATCACCTTTACTGTCATCATCACTATCATTATCATTATCATCTTCACTGTCACCCCATGATTCATTTTTACTCTTAGAGTCATATGTGTGTACATCAGGAACCCCTGGTTC
Source organism: Tanacetum coccineum (assembly GCA_026074375.1). NCBI lineage: Eukaryota > Viridiplantae > Streptophyta > Magnoliopsida > Asterales > Asteraceae > Tanacetum > Tanacetum coccineum. The sequence continues at coordinate 23,640 of BQNB010083931.1, read as the reverse complement.
AGTACCAGTTCCTTCATTTGTACCAGATGTCTTGCGTTGTTGCTCATCAGGAACCCCTGATTCAAAATCAGTTCCATTACTTGAGCCACTTGCTTGAGAGATGTGAAAGTCTTTATTGCTACTCTTTGTGGCCTCCTTGAGTTGAGTTGCTTCCGATAGAGCTACATCAGAAAGTATTTCAATACCTTTACTTCTATCAGCCTTAGCATGTGCTTTCTTCTTTGATACAGACACACCATGAGTATCTCTGATGGCAACACATGTTCTTGGTGCAATAGTAGACTTCTTGTTAGGTCTCTTAACTCTTTTACCCTTCTTGACAGGTTCTGCTTCTTTGACAGGAGACAATTTTCTTAAGGGTGAAGCAACTTTCTTATACTTCCCTGCTTTCCTGGGAGGAACTTTTCCAGTTGCAAAGCCGTAGTAAGTCTTGTAAGCTTCTGATTCTTTGATGTCTTGATTAATCAAATCATCAGGAATTAGGACTCCATACTGCTGATAATCTTGTGTCTTGGAGGCAAACTTCAATGTACTGAGCAGTGAGTCATCATGAATTGTGTGAAGATTGATCTTGTTCCTCATAGAGATTATTTGTCCTTAGAAATGAAGTGGTTGATGATAACTTTGGTGAATCTAGGGTAGGGCATGTGTTCTTTCCTTGCTGAACTTATTTCTCTGTTGTCAGCTTGATCCATGAAGTCTTCCCAGAGCAGAGCAACATAGTCAACATTCTTCTTATTATATATACCCCACAAGATTTGAGCTCGTAATTCCCTGAGTCTATCAAGTCCTGTTGTTTTCACAGAGATGCACCTATTGATGATCGCAACAAATGTTCTCCAAGGCTGGTGCATTTGATCAGTGTGAATTGCAGATAACATATTACATCTGCCAGAATAGCCAAGTTCATGAATGAATGTAACCAAGTCTTCTTCTGAAGGTGGTGCAATAAAGTCTTGGTTAAGAATTATGGGACATATCTAAAGAATTTCATGAAAGACTTCAATATCAACTCGACATTTCTTCTTATCCAACTTGAGTTGTATGCATTTGTATCTCTGATCTTTGTGATGGTGTTCCAAAGTTGATGCATATAGATTTGAGGGACTTCAACAATGATCACAAATGGGGGATAACAAGGAGATAGCTTGAGTGCTTCCAAAGTGACTTGATAAGTTTCTTCTCTTTGTGGCTTGCTGACTGCAATTCTAGCATTGCATCTTTCAATCTTTAGTCTCTTCTCAGATGGGACCAAAGCATTGTCGAAAGCAGCTTGTTGAGTTGCAATAAGATTCATGTTTCTGCTAAGAATGTTCCAATACAGTTCATATGCAAAGCAATTCATAGACTTTAACTAGGCAGACTTAACCACATATTATCAGGAATTTAATCAAGGTACAGGACGAAAGACACTAGTCAGAAGGTCAACAAGCTAACTATAGGTCAAACTCGGTCAATTGTGCAGCTCACATGAGATACAAGTAAGATTTAACCTAAAATAAGTTATCAAGTTAAAACATTTAGGAAAAAATTAATTTTATAAATCATGTATAAATCGCCATCTAGGCCATGTATAAATCGCCGCCTAACTGAGTGGTATAAATCGCCGTCTAATTGAATTGTATAAATCTCCGTCTAATGTGTTAGGTATAAATCACCATCTATGGTCTTGAGTATAAATCGCCGTCTATTTTGACTGTATAAATCGCCGTCTATTGTGACTGTATAAATCGCCGTCTATTATGACTATATAAATCGCCGTCTATTGTGACTGTATAAATCGCCGTCTATTGTGACTGTATAAATCGCCGTCTATTGACATTGATGTATAAACAGCCGTCTAATAATTTTGATTTATACATGAAACTTATTTTATGGCACTATACGTCATAATCACTTTAATAAAGCACACAAGAGTATATCCTAGCAATAATAACATGAATCATCCACAAAATTTTCATTATAAGCAAGGAACGAGTAAGTAGTTACTCGTTTGAATCAAGAACTCAAATTCATCATACAAGACTTACATTTTCACATACAAATGCATTCAAATAGGCATAACAACACTTATAAAGCACAAACCCATCACACTTTTCATGTCCTACCCATTTTCCCAATGTTACGCATACAAGAATCAATCAAAACAAGACCATGTGTTAACCCTATTTAAATCTGCTATAGCTGAGATAACTAGACCCCTTAAGCATCAAAACCCCTCACTTAATTTGGGATTTGGTCACCGTTTGATTTTCACTAACCCTAGGCCAAAATCTAAGGATTTCAAGCAAAAAATCGAGTAATAACCTAATTAATTTGGAGGATATGATGGTTATAGTGTGGGAAACATGTTCATAGTTTACCTCAAAGCTTGATATGGTCTGAACCTTGAGATCTTGATAATGACGATTTTAAATGAGAGGGAAAAGAAATTAAGTGTGTTTATGTATCTGTGTGTGTGACGAGGGAGAGAGGGAAATGGGTGTTTGTGTTAAAAGTTTAAACTTTTGACACAAATGCCCCCTGAACTATTACCACTTCTCTATTCTTCTACATAAGTTTAATAAGGCATGATATAGTTTTCCTAAAGGCACAAATAGTCCCTAAAGTTTACACTAAAGTGCTTAGCTACTTATTTTTTTGCTATTTACTCCCTAAAGGCATAAACACATAACATTTAAGGCACAAATAAGCTAAACTTAATTAACTCCTCTTTAATTGTTAACCCGTTATTGTTTAAAATTAACTCCCCTTTAATTGTTAACCCGTTATTGTTTAAAACCTTTTTTCATTTTATCCTTGATGAATTTTTAAAGAAGCAATTTAACATTTTCTCCCCCTTAAAGAATGATCCGTTTTCTATTTAAAGAGCTGTAGACGTTGTTTGAGTGTTCAAATGCCTTAAAAATCATTTTTTGATGAATTACTGAGATGGTTATTTTATTTTTGAAAAAATCAACACCATGAAAAATAATATTTCTCTTATTTTGACACATAAGCGCACTGACACGTACACTTATGGAATAAAGAAAGCCACAAGCCTTTGCATGGTCATAAAGTAGACCATGCCCGAGAAAATAAATTCCCGTTGAGAGGTCAAGTTTTCTTTTTGAAATACTTGCCTTGAAGATGATGACCGGGTTGCTATCGGAAATAATAGCAAGCCATTTTTGGCATGTTTTAAAAGCTTTTGAACTTCTGCTCGAACTTCATTTACAGCCTCGTATCATTATTAAATGACATTTCTAAGGCCGTAAATGTTATCGATTTTCAGAAGACATGCCAGAGATCCATATTTTTATATTTTTCTGATTTTTTAATTTTGTATTTTGTTTTTATAAAATTTTATAAGAAGTGAAAAATCTTTTTGTGTTTTTGTGATTTTATATATACATATTATACAGAGGATATAAGAATAGGTACCACTACTATTCTTCGGCTTCATCTGCCAGTTCTTTCAGAGTCTCAGGAGTAAAACTTCTCATCCCCAGCTTGTCGATAAAGAATTCAATTCTTTCTCGACATAGAGCCTTGGTGAAGATGTCCGCCAACTGATATTCTGTTCTGACAAAGTAAAGCTCGACGACTCCATTCTCCACTTGCTCTTTTATGAAGTGATATCTGATGTCGATATGCTTTGATCGAGAATGTTGAACATTGTTGCAGCATAAGGCAATAGCGCTTTTGTTATCACAATACATTGAAATTTTATTGAATCCAAGGCCATAGTCGGTAAGTTGTGATCTCAGCCAAAGGACTTGAGCACAACAGCCAGACAAGGCAATATATATTCAGCTTCCGTACATGATATTGCAATGCTTTTCTGCCTTTTTGATGACCAGCTAACAAGTTTGTCTCCTAGCAATTGCATACTTCTAGATGTACTACGTCTTGCATCTTGATAACCCGCGTGATCAGCATCTGAAAAAGTTGTTAGAGCAATAGCAGAATCCTTCGAGTACCATAGTCCCCGATTGATGGTTCCTCTTAGGTATCGAAAGATTCTTTTTACAGCATGTAGGTGCTTTTTGGTAGGCCGAGCCTGATACCAAGCACACATACATACAGTATATACCAGGTCTGGTCTACTCGATGTTAGATACATAAGGGTGCCAACCATGCCACGATAATGTGTAGGATCAATGGATTTCCCTTGTTTATCCTCATCCAGTTTGGATTTCTCCACCATTAGATTATCCACTGGGTTACAAGATTTCATTTCGTATTTCTTAAGTGATTCAAGTGCATATTTTGATTGGTTTAAAAAGATGTCTTTGGGACTCTGTGAAATCTGTAGTCCTAGAAAAAAATAATATTTTGCCTATCATTGACATCTTAAATTTGGAACATATTATCTCAAGAAACTTATCACATAGTTCAGTAGTAGTAGAAGCAAAAATTATATCATCAACATAGATTTATACTAGGAGGATATCTTTGCCTTTTCTGTTGATGAACAATGTGGGATCAACCGTGCCTTTGGAAAATCCTTGGGATAGCAGAAACAATTACAATAGATCATACCACCCTCGTGGAGCCTGTTTCAACCCATATAGAGCTTTCTTTAATTTGTACACGTGATTAGGGTTGTCTGATCCACAAATCCTTCCAGTTGGCTAACGTTGACTTCTTTACGCAAAATACCATTCAAAATGTCGTCTTTACATTCATCTGATAGACGATCATATTCATATGAGTAGCAAACATGAGAAATATCCAAACATCTTCTAGTCTAGCCATGGGAGCAAAGGATTCTTCAAAATAAATTCCCTCTTCCTGACGGTATCCATGAGCTACCAATCTAGCCTTGTTTTTCAAGATTCCTCCTAATTCATCCAATTTAACCTTATATATCCATTTTAAGGTGATAACCATCACTTTATCTGGACAAGGAACGAGTTCCCAAACTTCAAGACGTTCAAATTCATGTAGCTCTTCTTGCATTGCCTCAATCCAACATGACTAAGTTAGTGCATCTTTGTATGTATTAGGTTCAACTGAAGTTAGGAAGGCATCATAGTAGTAGAACATGGCTTGTTCGTGTAGTTGGAGTCTTGTGAAAACGGGTTTGGAAGGGTCACCAATTATGTTTTGTAATGGATGATCTTTTGTCCATTTACCGAGGTGTTTTGAGATTGGAGCGTCTGAGTGCACAGCAGTAGAGATAACATCCGATGATGAGGATTCTTCAGAAATAGTTTTTGGAATTGGAATGCCAAAATAAGGATTGTTACTCATATGTGCAACATCAAGGTCATGTGACTCTTCTTTAGCATAGAGAGGAATTATTTGGGATTGTGATTGTGGAGTGGTTTGTGAGGTACTTGGTGAGGGTGCATCTTGATCAACAGTTGTTGAGGAAGGTGAACCGGTTAACTCAATAGGAGCTGAAGCTTCTTCTACAGGAACTAGAGAGACAACGCTAGCTAGAGGAGAGAAGAACTCATCAAACACTGGTTGAAACACAAGATCCCATTCATGCCTAGATGGTGGTACAAACGGTGCTGAATGATGAGGGTTTGGAACGAGTCCTGAACTGCGTGTTGCAGGGGTCATTTCATGAAGCGCGGGTTCTAAACTGCTTTGTTCAGAAGCCATTGTCGTCAGCTTATCAAAATCGACATGGATGGTTTCAATTGTTTTTCGGGTACGTCAGTTGTAAATACGGTAAGCTTTCTTCTTGGGTGCATATCCAGTGAAAATACCTATATCAGCTTTAGCTTGAAGTTTGCCTAAATTCTCACTATCATTGTTTGGGTAGCAAAGTGCACCAAAAACATAAAGGTAGGATAAATCTAGTTTTCTATCATGTAAGAGCTCATAAGGAGTTTTTCTATGGCAACGTCGTATAATGGATCAGTTTTGGGTGTAACATGCGGTAGCAACTACTTCGACCCATAGAAATAAAGGAGCTTTTGCAGAGATTAACATTGTTCGAGCGGCTTCAACAAGAGTACGATTTCGCCTTTTAATAACACCATTTTGTTGTGGAGTTCGCGCAACAGATGTTTCATGAGAGATGCCAACATGTTCATAGTAGTCTCACAGAGTTTGATTAACAAACTCAGTTCCATTTGTATGAATGTTCCTTACAGCTGCATTCAATCTAACTTGTATCATTTTCAGAAACTTGATTATTAAATCCGATGCTTCATCCTTTGATGCTAGAAACTTCACCCATGTGAACCGAGAGTAATTATCCACAATCACCAGGATGTACTTTTTCCCATTTACACTTGCAACACGCATAGTCCCACAAAGATCCATGTGCAAAAGATATAGTTTTTCTTGATTGGTGTCTTCAGATTTAGGTTTATGTGATTGTTTCTTGCTTTTTCCCATGGCACATGCAAAACAAAAAATGGTCCTTTTCAAATTTAAGTTAGGGAAGACCACGTACTAGACCGTGTTTGTCCAAGTGATTAATAGCACCAAAATTCAAATGAGACAGACGACGATGCCATAACCATGACTTAGTCTTTGTGGCTTTTGACAAGAGACATATAGCAGAAGACGCCATCATATCCCCAATGGACAGAGAGTACAGGTTAGTTCCTCGAGATCCTGAGAGTAAATCAACATCTTCCAAATTACGCACAAAGCATGTGTGTTTTTGAAAAGCTACTTCAAGATCTGAGTCGCAGAATTAACCAACTGAGAATAGATTGTGTCCTAGTCCTTCCACATAATAAACCCTTGAAATTGTGACGTTCCCTATCTGATAATCACCATACCTCATAATCTCCGCAACTTGGTCATTACCAAATTTGACAGTATCGAGAAATTTATAAACGAAATTGGTGAGCTAAGATCTATCTCCGGTCATGCGCTTGGAGCATTCGGACTCCAAATACCACAAAACAATTTGGATAACCTGCAGTAGATAAGAGAAGAAGAAGAAGGAGCAACTAAAGTATCGGATCCCTGATATGTACCGGGTTCTATTCTGTTAGCAGTCATAGATTTTGCAACCTTAGGTTTGCTATGTTGAATAGATTTAGGTACTTTAGGTCTTTTGGTATATACTCTAGTTACTATCTGGTTTGGTGCAACTACTTCAAGAGGGATGGGAACCCTAAGAGGCACTTTACTAGTGGCGATTATCCTAGTTAAAGGGCACGTATTTCCAACTAAGGTAAAAGTCCTTCTAGTGGGTTTCCATTTATATCTAACAGAGTTAAACACTTTTCCAGTAGGTTTTCATTCTTTTCTCTTTTTATGTTTCTTAGAGGCAGATTTAGCACGCACATTCATACTATTCACTTGATTAATTAAACACATAGCATGATTAGCATCAAACAAACATTCATTGCATACATAACAAAGAACCTTAGCACCTTTATTGGGATGCTTAACATGTTTATTACAAACATTTTTAGAGTCAGAGTACCTTTTATTCAAGCTAGATTTAACTTTCTTAGATTGGACTTCTACTTTATTCTTATCATTACTACTTGGTGTTCACGAAATCCTATCATTCTTTATATTGCCTGAAGGCTTTGATCCGCTAGCACTAGTAGAAGGGTTTACTCATGTAGAAGACAATAGAGGTCTGTTAGTTTCTTTGGGAATGTTGCTTGATGATGTGACATTGTCAGTAAATCGAACTGTTTTCTTCTTGTTAATAGGCGTGACCGCAACTAATTTCTCACTAGGTTTGTGAATATCAGGGCAAGTATCTCTAATATAACCTAGCAACTCTTGAATTAGCTTGACATACATACACGTTGAGTAAGATGCACTATCTAAAAGGTTTCGTGACTTAGCTTGTTCAACTACCTCCCTAAGAATATCAGCTTGTTTCATGGTATGCTTAAGGTAGTATTCGTGAGCTTCCCTATTATTCTTAACCCGAGGAGCTAAAATTATTAGGTCATGCTTATACATTCCTTGAGCCATAGTGGTAGCATTATCAACTATGTCCTTTCCTTTTAATTTTCTAAGATCATTTTTAATGCTGTTATGACAAACACTTTTTCCTGAAGTTGAGCATTTAAATCAGAATTTCAACAGACTTTTGATTTACTTAATTAACCAAAGATTCATTTTGTTCTTTAGCACGAACACGGGATGGTTTAATTGAATCATAAAGTTGTTTATACGTCTATTTCAAATGCTCATTTTTAGCAATTAGTCTTGTCACCCTATGTTCTAGTTCAATGTTGATAGTCTCAATTTCATCGAAGTCCCTTTTCACACTTTCACTGGTAGAAGTTTCATTGACACGCTTAATGTGTGCTTTCAACTTCTTGATTGTTGTGTCTTTTGCTTGAAGCTCAGCTTTCAAGTTGTTTAATTGAAATAATTGATCAAATGAAGGTTCAGTTTGGTTCACAGATGTGTTATTCTTTTGAAAAATTTATTTATTGAGTTGCATTGCAATTTCAAGATAAATACAGTGTTGTTCAAGTTCAGAAAACCTTTTTGAAAGTCTATTATACTCATTTTTTTCAACCATGTTGTATTGTTTGATAAGCTCAGTTTCAAGTTCCAAACACTTGTTGCACATTTTCACGTAATTCACATAATCATTCATAACAATAGAAGAATTCACATTCATACAAGTATTTTTATCCAACGAAGAATTCACAACAATATTCACAATATCTTGAGAAATGATTTGATCCAAGAGTCGATCGTTTTCAATCAAAAATTGTTTCTTTTAAATCTTAAAACACTGTTTGTCTATATGATACTGTTGAACAGCAGCTTCCATCTGGTTAAAAACTATTTGTACTTCTGTTATCTCATTTAAAAGATCTTTATCAAAAACATTGAATATGTCTTTTAAGGTCTTTACAAATGGAATTATTTCTTTTGGAAAAACAGCTTTAGTGTGTTCAAACCTCCATTCCCCTTCTGTTAAAGCATTGAGCATGATCCGCTTTTTCACCACATTGTCAAATTAGCCAAGATGGTATTTAAGCTTTTTAAGGCTTGTATTAACCATGCTTACCTTAGGAAGTTCCCGAGGAGCCTCAATTTTGACAGGCGAAGACGCAGATTGGTTAATATTAGGGTGTAAAGTTTGTAACCGAAATTCTTGTTCATCAGACAGTTGTTGTTATGGGACAAAACGTTTACCAAATCTTCAGATAATCGATTTAACTCATCATAATTAATTGGTTTAATGTTAACTTTCTTTTCTGAAACCATTGGATCACTTTGTTTTAAAAGCATTTTTGATCAACTCTCTTCCTCAAGCATCAAAGTCTCTTCAGAATCAACAATTGAAATCACATTGGTTTCCTTAGTAATAACACTACCATCATAAAGCATTGGCCTAATCTGCTGAGCTTTCTTAAGATAGAAAGGATTTTGAAAACCAAGAGCTTGTTTCAGGTTGTTATCATAGAAAACTTATGGTTTCGTGATCATATGCACAGTTTGCGCGGATTGACCTATTTTACAAACAATATTGTCCAGTTCTTTAACTTTCTTTTCTAAAGCAATCTCTTTATCAATATTCCTAGCTTCTTTTTCCTTGGATTCGTTTTTGAAAACATTAAATGTTTTTGTTAACGATTCTTTTTCTGTTAATTGTTCAGAAAATTTTGTTTAAGAGAGTTAATTTCCTTTTCAAAATCTGCAAATTGTGCATCTTTATCCTGAATAATATCTTTAATTATCAGCTTTTCTCTAGTACCTAAATCCACATTTTGTCTTTCTTCTAGCAATTTTACCCGTTCTTTGTATCTTTCAAGCTCAGCAGATAGGATTTCATTGGCAATTAGATTGTCCTCATTAACCTTGTTATAATTAGTTACTTGATTTAACAGTTGTTCAAACACATATAATATCATAGCATCTTGTTGTGCAGAAGAATTTATATCCTAAACAACTGCATTTTGTGTTTCAAGCAGATACTAAGAGTAAGGAATGATATTGCTATAACTGGTTATCTCATTCTCTGGATAATTCACAAGATGTGTTTGTTCAGAATACGGCATCTCTTGCACACTTTGATTTAGCATATCGTTATGAGTGTTGTTTGAGTATGGTACCTCGGAGAGAACATCTAAACTGTAACTTAACAAATTGTCCATAAGAACTGCTTTGGCTATAGAGATCTCGTCACAATCAGAATCATACGCATCCAAATCATCGGCTTGATAAGTTGCATTGTGTGTAATGACCGACTGTGTAATTGGACCTTCTGCAACACCAGGGTCTACGAAGAATTCCAACTCTTCCTCATTCAGAACTGTACCCTTTCCTTGAGCTTCGACCAATAGAACTTTATCCCTGAACCACGTAACATCTCTTTTCCTCTTTGGCTTTGGGCACTGTCTTGCCATGTGACCTTCTCCTTGGCAGTTAAAACACTTTACAACAATTTGTTGACCTGAATAACTCCATCCTGTTCCTGAAGTATTAGCTCTTGCTCCTGAAGTACCATTAGCATAAGAATTTTGTCTCCCCTGAAGTGGTTGAACAGTCACCCGTCCATCATGAATAGTTGCTTGTTTTCTTGGGTTGGATTAGTTTCTTAGCTGATTGTTGGTAGATGAAAAATGAGATGTGATGACAATAGACAAAAATGACATCATTTTGTTAATGGCATCAATGGGGTCATCTCCTTGCTTAAACACAGGAACTGCTAGACCAGAGTCTATCTGAGGAAATTCAGCCATATGTGTTTGTTGATTAACTATGGAGACAGTATACTCAATTTGAGGAACAGATGATGGTTGTGGACAAGCCTCTTGATGAACGGTAGATGAGTAAGGATTTGGATACGGTGTTGACGGATGAGAAAATGCAAGAGGTGTGGATGGATAAGTAGTTAAGTAATGTTGTGTGGGAAGAATTAATCCATAATGAGGAGACTGAGATGATGAAAACTGTTGTTGGAACTGAGGATTGTTGTATGGGTATTGATAAGCGTTGAATTGAGATGGCGTCATCTGATGGTTAGCAACTAACGCAAGTGGATCTTGATTGCGTTCACGCATAAGATGGACTTCATTTACATGGAGCTCGTGTTGTTCAATATAGATATGCATGAGATGATCAAAGTTGGTAGTTTGCAATCTTTTATAAAGCTTGACATCAGTCACAACACTTTACTCCATTCAGGTGGAAGACGTTTAAGAACTTGGTATTAACTTGAAATTGTTCCGGTTTCATTTTGTAAATGTATATGTTCATGTCATTAATCAGCTTAGTAAATCTCAAGTAATACTTATAAAGTGATTCCCTCTTAATGTGAGAAAACTTATCAAATGCATCATACAGTTTACACTCTCTTTCTTGCTTTGTCAATGAGGTACCTTGCATTAGTAGTTGAACTCTTTCCCATAGATCCTTGGCAACTCTGTGATGATTAACAAGTGAATAGATATCAGCTGGTAGACCTTGAAGAATGATATTAGTTGCCTTCATATCATAATCATCTTGAATTTTCTCTCTATTTTCTTCAATCATAGGCCAAATGAGTGGACCGTTTTCAACTGATTCAAGTATCATTCTTCCGTTCTCTCTGTTTTGCATATATAGTTCCATTCTACTTTTCCAAGAATCATATAGGTCTTTGTCCAACATTGGTGGACGATTGTCAGCACCAGAGAGTATCATGTACTCAGCAAGAGTATTCTTTTGTCCAAGTAGAATCATTGAATCCATTTTTCTTTGATATGAGATAAGATAAAAGATGATCGAACAGTGATTAAAGGTTCTTGTGTTAAATTGTTGTTTTTTTGAAGTGAACGAGTATAAAGATTACATGGAATTTTACAATTCTTGATAAAACCGAGAAAATAATTGCATACTTCATGGGATTTTACAAATCACATAAAAAACCATATAAATATCGAAGGCAATAAGGTATAAATCTCCAAAGGAAAGTGTATAAGTCACCCAAGTGTAACGAATAAATCACCCAAAGAAAACTTGTATAAATCGCCTTTTGAAGAATGTATAAATCGCCTGATTTTATAATGGTATAAATCGCTGGATTTTCAACCCGTATAAATCGCTGGATTTTGTAATGGTATAAATCGCTAGATTTTCAACACGTATAAATCGCTAGATTTGAAACACATATAAATCGTTGGATATACACACGTATAAATCGCCGAATCCAAACAGAGATATAAATCACCACTTGGACTCGGTATAAATGCCGGAACTGATCACCGACGTTTAAATCGCTAGTTTATCATGCGTTTTATTTCGCGGGTTTTACAATCTCGTATATAATGCGTTGGCATTCAAAAGTTTAAATCGTTCGAAATCAAAAACGTAATAAATGATGAATGCGTTTATGTATTATATCGCGAATTCATATCATTGTGTATTTTTTGGCCGTTTTTTTCAAACACTTCAAAGCTCTTATAAACCACAATTTTTTGATGTTTTACTGTATAAGTTCATCATGGTATGGATTGATATGATTTGTGTGGTGTTCGGTTTTACAATTACGGGTGGGTTGTTTTCTCTAATAAGTGGTTTTGCTATGGTGCTGGGACACTTTTTACCTTGGGCTTTTCATTATTTCACTATTTGTGGTAGTGGGGGGTGGGGGGCCTTGGGGTGGGAGGTGGTGGGGTGCGGGCGGGAGGGGAGGGGGGGGGGGTTGGAAGGTGGTCGGGAGGGGGCGGGGGGGGGGAGGTGGGGGGGGGTGGGGGAGGGGGGGGGGGGGGGTGGGGGGGTGGGGGGGGGATGGGGGGGGGGAGGAAGTTGGGGGGGTAGATTGGGTGGGGGTTGAGGGTGGGGGGCGGGGGGGAGGATGGAGGATTGGGGGGGGGGGGGGGTAGCGGTGAGTGGGGGGGGGGGGGAGGGGTGGGGGTGTGGGGGAGTGGGGGGGGGTGGGAGGGCGTGAAGGGGGTGCGGGGCGACGGTGGTGTGGGGTGAGCGGGATGGTGGGGGGCGTCGGGGGGGGGGTGGGGGGTTGGCGTGGGGGGGAGGGGGGGGGGGATGGGGGGGAGCGGAGACTGGGGGGGGGGTAGGGTTGGGGTGGGGGGAGGGGGGGGGGGGGGGGGGGGGGGGGGGGGGGGGCGGGTGGTGGTGGGGATTGGGGGGGGTTGGGTGGTGCCGGGGGGGGGTGGATGGTGGAGGGGGGGGGGGGGGGGGGGGTGGTTGGGGGGTGGTGGCGGTGGGGAGGGGGCGATTTGGGGGGGGGGGGGGGGGGTGTCGCCTGATTTTATAATGGTATAAATCGCTGGATTTTCAACCCGTATAAATCGCTGGATTTTGTAATGGTATAAATCGCTAGATTTTCAACACGTATAAATCGCTAGATTTGAAACACATATAAATCGTTGGATATACACACGTATAAATCGCCGAATCCAAACACGTATAAATCACCAACTTTGACACACGTATAAATCGCCGGAACTGCACACGTATAAATCGCAGTATATCCAAGCGTATAAATCGCTGGATTCAACACGTATAAATCGTTGGATTCAACACGTATAAATCGTCGAAATCAAAAACGTATAAATCGCTGAATTCAATATGTATAAATCGCCGAATTCAAACAATGTGTATAAAAGGCCGTTTTCAAACACTTCAAATCACTTAAAAACACAATTTTTGATGTTTTTACTTAAATTCACCTGTACTTCTTGCTATTCTAAGACTAGTAGAACCTTAAAAACACAAACTTTATGGATTTTAACACAAAAAGTTTAAAATCAAGATTCTTGTACCCAAAACCCTTTTTCAAACCAAAAACCACAAAAAGATGAAGATTTTTGAGTTTTTCCAAAGTTTTTCTTGTACAACTACACTATACTAAGATAGAAAAACAAGAAAGTACTAATCTTTATGGTATTAGAACACTTTTGTATTGTGTTCGAACCAAACTCACGTGAATACTAGTAATACAAACGCACACAAAACCTAGCTATATCACCCCATGGATCTTGATACCAATTAAGGAATATTAGATTATCTTATCTTACAATCAAACAAATGAAGGACTAGAGAGAGAGAAAGGGAGGGATGAACACTTCTAGAGAGAGAAAAGAAAAAGAAGAAAATATTAGATTAGTGAAATTGAGAAGTGAACAACCAACCCTCTCCAAGGTGTGGAGAAGGGTATAAATACTAGCCTAGTGGCCGGCCATGGACTCTTGATGGGCTTTCCATGGGCCTTGGGCCTTACTAGCCTATTTAGTTTCCAAATATTACTATAGGAGCTATCTAACGATATAATAGAAGTGATCGACACTTTTCGTGATCCTAACAGATTGCAACACCAAAGTTTTACAATCCTCCTAGGCAGAGTACCTAATTGTTGCAGTGTAGTATATGCAACACTTGTAGGATTGATCTATCTTTAGGGGAATAGTGAGGTAGGTTCGAGTTCTATTTCACTCACATCTAAGGGTTGAGAAAAGAGTATTTTTATGTTTTTTATGTTTTTTAGAAAGCAATTAAAATCAATATTTGAGAGAGGTGGTTTTAACCAAACTAAACTACTTCTAATTATGCAGAAAATGTAAATTTGTGAGGACTCGTATAGGTAAACAAACGTGCTCACTTAATCATGCACTACTCCTCGGTTGATCTATCTAACATATTGCTTTGTCACCCTCGTTAGTGTAATGTGAAGTATTCTCCTTATTCGGAAGCGGGTTGGTTAAGTCCGCTATTCTACACGATGCCCTATACAAGTAGTTACATGCAAACACTCTTCTCGTCCAATAGTACACCACGCGCATTAAATACTTATCTAACTATCTACCCAAATATAAGGGTTTTACATTAGTCGCGTTTGACTAAACGTCTATACGAATTTATATTAGCTAGTTTTCTAATGCATAATGTGCAAACCACTAATAAGAAACAATAGATCAAACTTCACAACTAGCTCTCATGCAATCATAAGCTAACACAATTAAATTTAGCCTAACATGTTGATAAAAAAAGAAGAAAAACAAGTAATCAAACAATACATAGACATTATTGAATGAATAATGAATGGATTACTCAACTTCAAAAGAACATAAGAGTATATGAGTTATAAGGGCATAAAAACCCCTAAAAATCGCTTATCAGATCAGCGAGTATATGAGTTATAAGGGCATAAAAACACCTAAAAACCGCTTATGAGATCAGCTCTAAGACTCTCCAAGTTTCCATACACAAAATATGAAAATAATGAGTTTATATATATAGGAAACAGTGCGTGACGGCGCAGGGAAGGAACCGTGACACCGTCACCCCTTCGATATCAAATTAGGGTTTTTTCGTCGCTATATTTTTTACGGCTCCAAAGTATTGTGATGTCGTCACCTTGAGCTTGTGACGTCGTCGCCTTGAGCTTGTGACGTCGTCATGAGCTTTTGGTGACACCGACTCTATAAATTGAACCGTCACACTTCTTGATCAAAATTCCACTTTCTAGCCACTTCTAGTGAAGGCGTCACGAAGGTGGTCACGAAGCTGAAAAGTTGTATTTTTGCCTTGTTTCTTTCGGAATCGAGCCTAAGTCACATATATTCAATTCAAGTGCTTCCAAAATGCTAATTACATAAAAAGAAAGGATTGGTGCAATAATAAAGCATATCCGCATGAATTAATGGGTTAAATGACCCTAAAAGTGAATAAAATGACACCTCATCAATGACGCACCTTCAAGTCTTTATTGGGAAGCTCTAGATGTAGTTTCTTAAGATCCTTTGAAAATAGAATTACCAAAGGCAATGACACAATGTTCGACCTTGGTAAGCTCAACACCAAATTCACGAGAGCAAATAAGTCTTTCAATGAAGGAATGAAAGAAATTCATCAACTCCTTCACTAGCTCCTTTTTCTCAGACTCAACGACATTTAAAGCGTCCTGAGAAGAAGCTATCAACCTATCGAGTTCACCTCCACTTCTTTATATCCATCTTCAACAAAATTCAAAACAAAACACAAATTCAAACCCACCACCATCTAAACATGAAACCAACACCACCACCAAACCATATCACCACCACCATGTTTACTAAAATGAAATCCCTTTGAAACCAAGAATGAGTAAAATCGCAAAAAAAACATTCAAATCAAACTCTTAAAAAGTAATGAACAACATACACCATATATGGTAAGATGTGATGTCGATAGTGTCAAAGAAAATCAAACAAAAACTCACACGCAACGACAACGTCGGATTTGTGTGGTGATGGTGACACCGAAATGGTGGTGGCCAGCTGTGGTAGAGATCATGTGATGGTGATGGTGGATGCACCGCATCAGTGGTAGAGAATTTATTTATCTTAAAATTTAAAGGTTGTGGTGTTAGATGTTGTAAGTTGGTTTTTGGTACTTGTATGGGGTTGAAAAGGATTAGTGGGGTAATTGGTTTGTGGTATTTTTTTAATTTTGGATTATAAGATGAAAATAATGATGGTTAGTATGTGTGTTTGACTAAGGTGATGGTGGTGACGACGGCCATAGATTGTGTTAGGTGGCGGTAGTAACGACCCACGATAGTAGTGGTCGGGTTTCACAGAGAGAATAATATTAAGAAACAAATAGTGAAAGAAAACAGAGAGATTGAAGTTGTAAATCTTCCACCAAAGATGAAGGATGAGAGTATTTATACACTTGACAAGCTAAGTAACTGATACTAAATAACTTATTCTAAAAGACTAAAATAAATATCTACTAAGCTACATGCTATTACATTGGGTTAAAACACTGATTAAGTAGCAATTTCATCTTAGTAGGAGTTGCTAGTCTTTACAGACTTTGAACTTGAGCAGAGTTAGAGCTGGGAGATTGTTCATCACTTGTAGTGGTGTTTGGCATAATAGCAGTTGTAGTATCTTTATCCCCTTCACAAGTTGACAGTGTGTATGGATCACATATGCCCAACTTGGATAGGCAATTGAAGTGTAGTACCCTGCTTAGACCTTTGGTTAGAATGTTTGCAAGTTAAAATCTTGAATGAACAAAGCATGGTGAGATATGGCCTTGTTTGAGCTTGTCTCTTATAAAATAACAGTCGATTTCAATATGTTTTGTTATGGCACGGTGTATTGTATTGTTAGCAAGGGCTATGGTGGAGACATTATCACACATTACCAAAGAAGGAGTAGGGACAATGACTTGCAAATCTAGTAATAAGGTTTTGAGCCAAGACATCTCACAAGTATTGTCTGTTAGTGCTCTATATTCAGCTTATGTGGAGTTTTTTGAGGCTACTGCTTGCTTTTTTGACTACCAAGATATCAAACTGTGTCTAATAAATATGACATATCCTTAAATTGACCTTCTAGTTGTAACACAACTTGCTTAATTACACTCACAGTAAGTGGTTAAATGAAGGCTATTTTTGATAGGAAAGAACAAACCTTGACCAAGACATAACTTGATGTATCTTAGGACCCTTATGAGTTATGAAAGCATCAAAGTGCGAAGATCTGACTATGTGAATATTGGCTTAGAGCTTGGGCTGCAAAGGATAAATAAGGTGTTGTAATGGTTAAGTAAAGAGTTTGCCAACCAATGGTCTATAAGTAGATGGATTATGGAGTAAATATCCATCTGTAAAATTAAGTTTTAGGATTCGATCCATTGGTATGGCTATGGGTTTACTGTCCAAGACATCTGCACATTCTAAAATCTCTAAAGCAAATTTTAGGGCAAATGACATAAAAATGTATCCAACTTGATAGTCATTTCCAATCAAGGTGTCACATTTTTTTTCTTGCATAAAAAGGCACACAACGTTATTTTTCCAATTTGGGTTCTTTCGTTAAATATTTAACGATTATCGGTTAAGTTTTACATTTCAAGCCCACCGGCCGCTACCACCACCACCAATCATCGTCGCCACCACCAAGTCTCCCCACTATCATCACTACCAAGCACATGCTATATCCTATTGATTAAAAATATCAGTTTTTTTATATCGACTCATATTATTTTGGATGCCCCTCGCAAATGTGCTCCTTTTACTGCCTAAAAATACTTTCACTTGTCAAGTTTTGATCGATTGCAATATACGTAATTATTTACCTGTTGAATGAAACACATTGTTCCTTGGAATCATAATTTATGCATCAATGGCATTTATTCATACATCAGGTTTCGTACTACGAGAAAACTATATTCAGCATAGATTTAGTGGTAACTTTTATGTAAATAACATAAAATTAAGAGTAAACTGCAAAAATCATCCCTGTGGTTTGTAGTTTGTGGCACTAATCATCCCTAGCCGATACTATTGGCAATAATCATCCTTGAGTGGTGAAACATTCGGCAAAAATCATCCCTAAAGGGATGATTTTTGCAAAATTTTTTGTTAAACATTTTGCAAAAATCATCCCCAATAAGGATGATTTTTGCTGGATAAAATAATTATTAAACTCGGTCCGGGTTCTTTAAGGTCGGGTCGACCCGCTAAAACTACCCGAAAGTGTTAGTAAATGTGGCACGGTTTCCAACTTCTGGCTATTAATATATACTTATAATGGGAAAAAAATTCCATCAAACGAATAAATGATATGCTCTCAAATATTCTGCATATATCCTAACTCGTCATAGATATATTTATCCATTAGATGAACTGTCATTAAATGATGTAAAATAGTGATGATAATGGGGAGGCGGTGTTTGGTAGTGATGGTGGTGGGGAGGTATGGTGGTGGTGACGATGATTGGTGGTGGTGGTAACGGCCAGTGGACTTGAAATGTAAAACTTAACGGATGATCGTTAAATATTTAACGAGAATACCCAATTTGGTCAAAAAAATAAGTTTAGTGCCTTTTTATGCAAGAAAAAAGTGCGATATCTTGATTGAAAATGACTCTTAAGTTGAATACATTTTTGTGTCATTTGCCCCAAATTTTATTTAGGTCATTGCAAGGCTAAGTGAATTTCTTAGGGACTAATGGGGCGCTTGGTTCAAATGAGGCAATTAAAATGAGAAATGCAATAGGAATACTAAGGAATGCAATGAATATTATATTATCATTGGTTTTGCTTGGTTGACACAACTTTATAAAACACTAACACCTGTGTAAAAAAACATTTCAATTATTTATATCTAAAAAAAAATTTATATTTATTTACTTTAGTTTGATATAAAACCTTAGTATTTGAGATTTAAATAATAAACGAGACTTGTATTATTTATATGAGCATCGTATGATAAATTTTGATGAATTCCATGATAAAATATCAAATATTATTCAACAATGATGCTGTACTGTATTAATATAATATTATAAAAAAAATTAAGACATTTTAAACTGCATTTTGCCGAAAACCATATGTAATATCCTAAATATAATAAAGAGCACTATGTAAAAAAGTTTATTTTTTAGTAGGCAAAAAGAAAAATAAAAAAATTTAAAAAATTAAAAATAAAATACAAGTGCCTATAAAAATGGAAGGCAATTACATCATTATATGGGGTAATCAATATCATAACCCTCAATTTGTTGAGTAATGGCTAATTACTCTATTTTGGGTAATGGTTCATTCCATTATAGCAAACTAACAATGATTAATGATTGTCTTTCCCATTCCTCACTCCTAAATACCTCTAACCAAGCATACCTTAAATACCAAGATAATAATGTAGAGATCCTAAGTCTTTGATGCTGAATTTGGTGTGTAAGTAGTGTTTGATGGTGGATAAGAAGCTAGAATCCTGCCAACTAAGACAATATCATCTACAGAGATAAGTGGTGAGGTGAGAGTACCTTGATGAGTAATGGTAATAGGGGAAGTATCAACATAACTATATTTGAAGCCAAGTTAAATTAGGAAAGTTTTCAGTTTCTCAGACTGCTGCCAATTAGCTTGCTTCAATCCATAAAGTGATTTAGTATGTTCGTAGACTCTGTTAGGTGGCAACTTTTGAGTGTATCCATGTGGAACAGTCATGTAAATTGCCATGTAGGAATGAGTTGTTGATGTCAAGTTGCTCTATAAGACCCTTTTGGAACAGTTGTGCCAAGCAATGTTCTCACAGTTACCATTTCGCTCAGAAAAAAGTGTTCAAGATCCAAGAAATTACCATATCATTTGTTCTTTCCCACAAAGATATGAGTGGTGAGTTTCCAACACATTCTTCATAGTCACGATTGACCAACATTAGCTTATTCCTTACATATACTGCAATCATCATAGATCTCTTCCACGCGATATAGTTTTCTGAGCCTATGAGTTTCTTCGATATATGGATGAGGCATGGATGATCATTATGATAAAAGTAGAGTGGATGATGAATGGAATTGATGTCATCAATGTTTGGAGTGTTTGATTATGATGAATTGCTAGTGCTTGATGAGATAGTCATGGGGAATTGAAGGTTTAGGCGGGAAATTTTGTTATGAAGAAATTTTATAGAAACTAGAAGGGGGGTTGAATAGTTTACCGGTTAATTGGCATTTTAAAATTTTACTTCTAAAATTGTTAGATTCAAGTATATGTTCAATCAATTAACAATATGAACCAATCAAGATAGCTATCTACTTGTAATAGCGATGTAAAGAGATAAAGTAAGAAACGATCAAACCAAGACACTAAGATTTATAGTGGTTCGGCTACGAAGCTCCTCTTCGCCCTACTCCACTCCATGAGTATCCGACTTAAGATTTCACTATGTCAACAAGCTCTCTTTAGGCGGAGAAAACCGTTTACACGTCGCTTATGTTGTTTTCCGACAGTAAGTTAAATGTCGAGTCCTAATCTCAGCTAGAACCAATCTACCACTTCAAAAACACTACTCAATCACAAGATCTACACTATCGGAATTATACACTGTCCGATTTACACAATCACACAAGATAATCAAAATAGAGATTTGGATCTTAGAAGAACTCACTAACCTATAACACTTCGTTTCTTAGGGAATACGAGTGTTTTTCTCTTGCACTTGGTAGAAAAAGGAAGAAGGTAGAAGATTAGATTTGATCACTTGAAACAAGATTAAATTATGTTAGTGATCAAGAGATTTAGAGAAAGAGAAAGAAGGTTTTAGTAAGACTGTAAGAGAGAGGAATTTAAAAAATCTGTGCAAATAGGAGTAGTTTTCTGCAGGAAGGAGTGTGGTATCTATAGACAGGAAAATCCAACGTTCCCTGGTGGCGGTCCCAGATATATCTGAGGGCCGCCTAGCCACTAAGGGGGGCGCCACTAGACTGATGCTCTTTTTTTGTCTTTTAGTGAGGAATGTTGATCCTAGTATGTTGTTTTCTGTTTTTGGAGGAAACTGAATTCAAACTTTCCTTTTTAAATAAAACGTTATTTTTATTAATAGAACTATTTTGTATATTTTTTATTTTGTAAAAATAGTTTTGTAGAAGTGTAATGATTAAGAAGAAAAATTATTTTCTTGATCACTAATCATGTTTAATGATTTGTTTATTCATACCAAAAGTTATTTACGTCGAAATGGAAATTTACGATTAATAACGTGTAAACGTTTATTTTTATCGTGAATGTTTTTACATTTTATCATCTTCAAAACGTAGATGAGTCGAAAAATATAAATAACGTTTTTAGGCATTATTTGTATTAACAATCTCCCCCTTTTTGATGATGACAAAATATAAACTCATTTTGTATAGAAATGAAGTTTACAAGTTATTAATGAGTTTTAATCAATTTCTTCCCTTTTTTGTCGAATCTAAAAAGGTTTAACGTCGAATTATAGAGAGAAAGAAATCGACGATACTAAGACTCCCTCTTGATGTATAATCCCCCTTGTTTGGGGCTGATTGTGTTGTCGTGTAGGGTTTATTTTAGAGTATTCAAGTTTTAAATTTATATTTTACCGACTTTACCTAAAACAATATTTTAACGGGCAATGTACCCGATCAGGTGGAGTTTCGTGGTAAGTAGGGTGTCGATCACTAAGAGCGAAAACTAATCTTTTATTCTGTTAATATTTTGGTTAACTAAACTAAGTAAATTTAAACTTCATTAATTATATCCTATGTTAAACCTATGTTAATCCTAATTTTAACGGATAAGGGGGGGTTTAGCCTGGCATAGGTTTTGTGGTAACTTAAATCAATTTAAGACACAATAACACACACAAGTAGACAGACAAAAGATAGAAGAGCGGTCTAGCCAAATATAAAAAAACTGTATTAACCATAATTAATCCAATTAAAATGTTGGTTTGTTTAGTCAGTGCAATGAATGCTTATCTCGAGGCGGCATATCATTCCAAGATTTAGGCAGGATTTTTTCCTAAAACCTAGACACGTAAAATTCTATCACAATTAAACGCATCCGCATAAAGCATCCTATTTGCTGATTATAATCTATCTTAGGTGATTAATAATGGTGATCTTATTAAACCCTAGCTCATAGAGACTTTACCTACTTATTGTTTAATGGCAATTTATATTCTAGTAGTCCACTGTCCAAGTCTTTACCAAAAGATTCAGTACGTTATTTGTTGATCTTAGGTCACCTGTGTAACATTCCGTATTTTCAGGTCATTTACAATGCTATTTAAATTCACTATATATTTTTTTCTTTTTTTCATACGCGTTCGCTTTTAATTTTAATCGATACGTTAAATCGCGTGAACTAAAAATCAACAATCAACGTAAACGGGCGCCAAACAAATTTAAGTTTACATCAAGACATCATTATATTATTACTAGGAAAGTAATAATTAACTTTGTTCATTTTTATTTTATCGGATACGTAAAGTGTATACGTTTCGCGATAAAATGCATTT
>BQNB010083930.1:0-28901 GCA_026074375.1 Tanacetum coccineum | reverse complement strand
ACATGGGCCTTTTGGGCAAATATGTTAATCACTTAGAAGAATCACAACTCAAAGCAAACAAAAACCTACTTAGCTAAGACATCGTTGGTTCACTTGTCCCATGAGTGACTTTCTTCTCTAGCGATCCCACCGTCATCGGGTAAGTGCTAAGGCTTTTGACACCCCATCCGGAGAATACTAACCGAAACGTATGAACTTCCGATGAAAAAGCCTTGTAGACTTTTGCAAACTTTAGCTCAAAAAGAATACCTTGGTTTTAGAAAATGAAACTTTTACTATTTATTTTCTAACTTTGCAACTTTATTATAACTATTTACACTATTGGGCTAGGAATTGGTATCACTTTTCTTTCGACGACACATCGGCCTCGCCTCCGACAAGAGCTCGCGTACTTATTATGATATCAACCCTAAATATACATCCTCCATCCTTTCTTTCGATGTCACATCGGGAGCGAACCGATAAATGCCCATGTACTTTATTTCGATGGAGTTTGTATATTAATTATTAACACTTTAGGATTTATTACTTGCATCCTTTTTATTACATTGATGATTTTTTTATTTTTTTTTATTTTTTATTATTTTTTTTTATTTTTATTTTATTATTTTTTTTTAAAGTAAAAATTTCGTATTTAGAAAACCAAAGTATAAACTCGAACTAAAATTCTTATTTACCAATGATGTTTGACTCATCATCGATAAAGCTTTTTCTCTGAATATGTTGATTAGACTTTTAAGAGTAAAACTCTAATTTGCAAAAATTAAAGAGAACACGTATAATTAATCATTTTAAGAGCTTCGGGGAAGAAAAATCACAAGTTATTCTTATAAGCTTTTAAGTTTTCCAAATAAACTTTGTTTAGCATCCTAATTCGTAAACAACACTATCATCTCTTATTCTTCACAAAAGATATTTGCAAATACTTAGCCTATATAAAATCCAACTCGGCATATTTAAAATCTACTTGAGATTAGCACAAGTTTTCATTTACTAACGATTTCAAGTCTAGCATGTTTAAAGTCTACATGAGACTAGCACAAACTATCATCATTAATTGTTAAGGAAG
Organism: Tanacetum coccineum; assembly: GCA_026074375.1. NCBI lineage: Eukaryota > Viridiplantae > Streptophyta > Magnoliopsida > Asterales > Asteraceae > Tanacetum > Tanacetum coccineum. The sequence continues at coordinate 27,832 of BQNB010083930.1, read as the reverse complement.
AAAGCTAGAACTCTACACGTACGATCGGGTCAAAAATTACTTCTTATTCTTACCAACGGAAAACCTACATTTTTGTCTTAACACTTTTTTTTTTTTTTATTTTTATTTTTTTTTTTATTTTTTTTTTATATATGATTGACTAAAAATTTAAAATTTTTGCTATTTTTGTGGGAAAACGGGTACGTGAGAACAAAACAATAAGCAAGCAACATCAAATCGATAGATTCCCTTCCCCAAACTAAAACGAAACATTGTCCTCAATGTTTAAAAGTCGGGTCTCTACGAAAATCTAAGCCGTTTATGAAGTATGCAAAGATAAACGTTAATCGATAAGATGAAAGGATATGGATCTCCCCAAACTAAATTCACACAAAGGATGAGAAGCTCGAGTAGAACGGGAAACAACACCGGACACGAGAGGCTTCATTGAATTTGTTAGGAGAGTCCTGCAAAAATCACAACAAACAACGAGAAATCGGAAAGAGAACAAGCCTCTCTCAACACAACACATTAGATAATAGAAAGAAAATAGAAATGATAAGCTTAATGACCAAAAACAGACAAAAACTGCCAAATATATGTTTGTTTTGCATTTGTATTGTGCAGGAAGTGGATATCAACAAAAAGACAGAAAACCAAGCCAAAATGACAAAACTGAGCATGGAATGGAAAAGACTGTGCAAAATCAAGGCCAAAGTCCAAAAATGACAAAGTCAGAGTCAATACTGAAGAATCAGCAGTCAAACCGGAGCCGGAACTGAAGAATACTATTGAATGCAATCTTAACCCATCTGATGGGCCGGGAAAGCCCAATAGTATATCTATGAAGACTGTGAAGACCAAATGGGCCCTCAATCAATTACAACAGCCCATTTGTGTGCAATTGACAAAGACTGTGAAGACTTTGAAGGCCCAATCCTAGCCCAGTTACAGCCAATCTCAGCCATTGTACACACAAAAGCCCAATAACATAAGCCTAAACCTTATTGGGCCCAGACACACTCAATTGGGCCCAATACAAGCCCACACACCTTATTGGGCCCAAACCCAAACCCAGTGGGCCCAATACAAGCCCAAAAGCCCAAAATCCTTTTTTATAAAACTTTAGGGACTTAAGTTGTCATTTTTTAAAGTGTTTTATAAAAGAAAAATGGTTTAAATAAAACACAAGGGCTGTTTTTGCAATTTTCCAAACCTCTTTTATTTCTTTTAGTAATAAACAGCAGGGACCAAATTTGCAAATTCCCAAAACTCCTTTTATTTCTTTTAGTTATAAAACGGAGGGACCATTTGTGACACTTTCTAAACTTCTTTTATAACTAAAATCGGCTTAAATGAAATGAAAAGAGAAAGAAAGGTGAGGGGCTAGTGTTGCACCATCTCCAAAGATCACGTTTAAACCTGTAACCATAAACGTACCCCAAACCCGTTTACCGCCAAATCCATACCACCCCTCTCCCATGGTTTTTCTTGCCATACCACCTCCCAAGTACTACCACCAGCTCACCCTCACCAATTCCCACTTACCCTGCCCCTATAACCCTCTCCCCTGCCAAAATCACACAACCCGAGCACCCCCATGAATGGTGAGATGAAGAGAAGCCAAAGAGAAGGGCTAGGATTGCTTGGGGAGTGTTGTACTCTTACAACAAGCTCGTCCCAAGGCAAAGAGAAGGCAAAGGAGCTGCTATAAAAGAAAGAAGCCCAAGCCGAAGCACCACACCCTTTTAGTTTAATTTTTATTAAGTCTTTTTAGCAATATTTGTAATTCAGTTCTATTTTTAAAAGTTTATGTTGTAATTTGTCTTTTATTAATGAAAAGTTAAGAAGTTATCTTTGAAAATTTGCAAGCTATTATTGTCGAAATTTAAAGGTTTATTTAAGCTCTTTAAATCTGTTTATTCTACATAAGAATGTCTTAAAATAAGTTAAACACCACTTATAAGCACATTTCTAAGCTTCCCTTTCATAAAAATCAGTAAAAAAATGTTTTTACAAATTTAAGGGAGTGTTTGGTTTAGACCCAAAATGGGTCATAATGGGTTTGTTGTGGGTCAAGCTCACTCAGCCAACTTTGGCTGAGTGTGTAGGCTTTATTAAGCAACTTAACTCACCATTTTTAGTTTTGAAATAAGTTTTTAAGTACCTTTTTGTATTCTGTCAAATTTGGAATAAGCCAAATTGGTTTTAGGTGCTCAAGCTGTGTAGACAGCTTAAGCACACTTTGTTGTGCTTATTTGAGTTGTTTCTAGCCATTTACCCCCCCCCCCCCCCCCACCCCGCATCACCCGCCCCCCCCGCCCGTCCCCCCCCCCCCACCCCCCCCATCCCCCACTGGGGGGGGGGGGGGGGGTGGGGGGGGGGGGGGTTGTGTGTCCAACAGGCCCCCTCCCAAACCCCACCCCCACCCACCCCCCGACCCCACCCAAACCATTTCTGTCCCATTTTGTTTGACCAAGCATAGTTCAAAATTTGGCTTTGCTTATTTGTTGAAATCCCCCATTTTAACCCAAATATCAGCAGCTTTACTTGTTTGCTAACCTCATCCTTTGGAAATAAGCTCAATAATATGCCCTTTAATTCTGTTTGTGGTTTGTTTTGGCTAAAAAGCTCATAAGAGCTTATTTTTCATAAGCCCAACAAAAATTGATTCGTGGGTAGTACACACTTATATAGCAACCCTAATACAGATCCTGACCGAATGCCCTTAACCAAGGCAAAAGGTCAAAATCTACACAAAGAGATTAAATATATAAGAATCAATTATAAAAAGATTCCGGAAGAGATATTCCCGGGTCGTATGTCCCAACGAGGCTGCAATTGAAAGTAATCCTGGTTTGATGAGAAATTGAATGATGGAGAATATATGATGGAAACACTGATATAATTACAACTAAAATTAATTAAATAAAACTTAATTTAATCTACGGGAAAACAAGCAAAGGAAATGGGGATCTTAAAAACTACGGGAAACAAAATTAGTTAATATGGATAGAACTTAAACTACGGGAAGCATAATTAATTATTGGGAAATCCTAAAATTAAATCTAAATTAAATACGGGGAACAGAATCAGGTATCGGGAAACCTAAATACTAAAAATTAAGAAAATAAATGCTAAATTAAATTAAAAATCAAAATTAAATTCTAATTAACTTAATTTGAAAAATAAAAAAAACTAGAATTAAAACGGAGGTCGTTTGAATGCTAAACGAAAAGAAACGGTAAAACGCACCCGGTAAAACGGGTCTAAAACTGAAATTTAAGAAAAATTAAGCTTATACTAAATTTTATATTTTTCCTAGACACTAAATGACAAAAGAAAATTTTGTAAAAAAGAAAAATATTTTTTTATTAATTTTTAGATTTTTTATGATTTTTCTAAGATTTATAACTAATTAAAACTAAGAAAATAGAAAAAGACAAAAAATAAAAGAAATACCAAAAAATAAAAGTTATAAAAATTCTGAAAAAATAAAATTAAATAAAGAAAAAGTTAACAATTCTAAAAATATAAAAATGCCCAAATTTTACTGTTTAAATAAAAATTAATTAAATAATTAAAAATTAAACCTAATTCTAAAGTATTTTAAATGTAAATAAACTAATAAAGATAATGTTGTTAAAACAAAAGGACTTAACCAAGTTGAAAGGACACAAGGACTAACTGGGAAACAACAAACAAACAAGGGGGACTAACAATTATAACTATAAAAGGGGATATTTCACTAATGGTAATTGAAGTGGACCAGATATGCATGGTTGGAGTCCAAGTGGCTTATATCAAAGCTAAAAAAGCAACCTTGTTAAAGGGCTCTTAAGGGGAACAATTTTCATATAAGGTGCTAAGCTTGTAGTGACACTAAAATAGACTAGAAATTGTGAGCCTCTTTGGAGTGCTGACAGAAACTTAATAAGCTTATGAGCTTATTTTCTTTTCTTATGTGGGATATAAGTAGAACAAAATAAGCTACAACTTTGGGGACAGATAAATAGGCTAAGGGGAAATCCTATTTTAGCTATGGCTTCCTCATTAAGCCTAAAATAAGTGATATCAGATTAGCTATGTTAACAGTTTTAAAAGAAAACAGAAAAAAGGAACTGTTTTAAGCCCTAAATATAACCGAAGCAGTGTAAGGGGGGAAATAAGCTATACGATTTTGGGGAATTTAAAGGGCTACTATGGGCTTTTTGAAAAAAGCTCCATAAAAAAACCTAATGCTTAAAATGAAATAAGCTAGAAATAAGGGGCTGAAAATGGTGCTCAGCACCAGGGTAAGCTAGGCAGTGAGCTTAAGGCTTATTTTGGCTTATTGAAATAGGCTTATAAAAGCTTTTTGGCTAAATCCAAGCACAAACAGATTTACAAGGCATGTGATTGAGCTTATTTCCAAAGATTGGGCTTCTAAAGAGGACTTAAACCTGCTGAATATGGGGCTTAAAAATGGGGGATTCTTTTTTTAAAAATGCAAAGCCAATCTTTGACTTATATTGTCAAGGTAAAAGGGACAGCAACAAGGGTTTTGAAAAGAGCTAGTTTATGGTTAAATAAGCACACAAAAGGTGTGCTTAAGCTGTCTACACAGCTTAAGTGATTTAGCACACTTTGTGGCTTATAAAACTTTGACAGAAAGTAAAGGACACTTAAAAACTTATTTTTACACTAAAAGCTGTGATTAAAGAGGCTTAATAAACCCTACACACTCAGCCAAAGTTGGCTGAGTGCACTTGACCCATGATAAACCCCCATATGACCCATTTTGGGACTTATCCAAACACCCCCTTATTTTATAAAAAAGAGTGTTAACTGTTTTTTTATGGGTAATGCAGGCTTAAGAATCAATTATAATTGAGGTTTAATAACTCTTAACACATATTTAAACAATTTTAAACAGAATTAAACATCTTAGATTATATTTCAAATTTCGACACTAGCAATTTCACAAGCACTCTTAACTTTTATTATTAAAAACAGAAAAATTACAACATAAAGCTTTAAAACAACTGAGTAATATAATCTTAAAACAAACTTAATTAAAATTTATACTAAGAAAGTAAAAAACAAGATTTTTTTCTTCGGGCTTGTTCTCTTCTCTTTTATAGAGGCTCTCAGCCTTCTATTGGACTTGGGATGAGCTTGTTGTGAGAGTACAAAGCTTTCCCAAGGCAATCCTAGCCCTTCGTTTCACTTCTCATGATCTCAGCCATTGATGGGGTCTTCGGGTTGTGTGAATTCCAAGTGGGAAGGGTTATAGGGGTAATGGTTTGTGGGGAAAGGGTATGGGTGAGCTGGGAAGGGTTGAGGTACAGTTATGGTTCGAGGTTTAAAAGAGAAGAATGAAAAAGATGCAAGAGTGGCCCCTCAACTCTCTCTAGAAAAACTAAGGTTTTGGTCAAACATGTGATAGTTTGTGTAGATTGATCTCTTTTATAAAACAATATTATATCAGCTGTTTGTGATCCCTCTTTTCTAACGCAATCTCTCTATCTATGTCCTAGATTTTTTTGTCTTAAAGTATTTTTTAGAAGAGTACTGCTTTGTATTAAAAGGCTTTCCTTTTCTTTTAAATGTTCAGAATGAGTTTCTTTAAGACGATCAATCTCTACAGACTGTGCACTTGAATCTAAAACGATATCATTACTCATTAAATCAACATTTTGTCCTTCTTTCAAAACTTTAACTTGTTCCTTATATCTTTCAAGCTTAGTAGTTAAAGTATCATTGACACTTTTATCTTCTAGATTTATCTTGGTACAATTAACTACTTGGTTTTTCAGTTGTTCAATCACAGATAATATCAGTGCATCTTGTTGTGCAGAGGAGTTAGAATTCTGAACAGCTGCCTGTTGTGATTCAATCACATACTGAGAATAAGGAATGATATTGTTATCACTGGTTATTTCAGTCTCTAAGTGGTTCACAACATTTGACTGTTCAGAAGACGACATCGCCTGCACAGCTTGATTAATCATATTATTATTCATATTATCATGATTGTGTACCTCGGCAAGAGCATCTAAACCATAATGAGATAAATTCGCCATGAGAGCAACTTTGACAGTGTTGACTTCATCTCAATCAGAGTCATATGCATCCAAATTATCAGCTTGATAAGCAACATTGTGAGTAATGACAGTCTGTGTGGCTTGACCTTCTGGAATTCCTGGATCTACCAAAAATGCAAGTTCCTCCTCATGTAGAATTTGACCACTTGCTTGAGCTTGTACCAACAACACTTTATCTTTAAACCAAGAATCATCTTGTTTCCTCTTAGGTTTAGTGCACTGTTTGGACATGTGGCCTTCCCCTTTGCAGTTGTAACACATAACAGTCCTTTGTTTCCCAGAATTGCTTCCACTTGCTCCTGGAGTGTATGTCCTGGTAGTACCCGCAGCTAAAGAAGTTTGTCTCCCCTAAATTGGTTGTAAGGTTACTCTTCCATTATTAATGGTAGCTTGTTGCCTAGGGTTTGACGAATTCCTCAGCTGATTATTGGTAGTAGGGTAGCGGGAAGTGATAACAGCAGTCAAGAAAGACATCATGTGATTGATGTAATCAATGGGATCATCACCTTTCTGGAACACTGGAACAATTAGACCCGAGTCTTGTTGGGAAAATTCAGGTTGTTGGTTAATTGAGGGAGCATATTCCAATTTAGGTATAGATGATGATGGAGAATAAACGTTGTGGTAAATTGATGATTGATAATCATTGGATGGATAAGTGATTGAAAGAGGTGTTGATGATTGATTATTTGAGTATTGTTGATAAGGGGAACCACACTGTGGAGACTGATATAGTAAAACTTGTGGTTGAAATTGAGTGTTTTGGTATGAGTTTTGATGAGTTTGATAAGGAGACTAGGTCATCTGATGGGTTGCAACCAAAGCAAGCGGGTCTGAGTTGCGTTCATGCATTAAACAACTTCATTTGCATGAAATTCATGTTGTCCCAAGTAAGCATGAAGCTGATCTATGTTAGTTGTGTGCAAATCCCGAACAAGTTTGACATCAGTCACAAATTTGCTCCACTCAGGAGGAAGAGTATTCAAAAACTTGGTGTTCACTTGAAATTGTTCCAATTTCATATTGTAGATGTTCATGTCATTTAGTAGCAGTGAAAATCTCAAGTAGAAATCACGTAGTGTTTCCCCCTTCTTATAAGCAAACTTATCAAATTCATCATAAAGCTTACACTCTCTTTCCTGTTTTGTCAATAAAGTTCCTTGCATGAGAAGTTAAATTATTTCCTAAAGTTCCTTGGCGATTCAATGATTGCTAACAAGTGCATAGACCTCAGGTGGTAATCCTTGGAGAATGATATTTGTTGCTTTGACATCACAATCAGCTTGAATTGCTTCCGTGGCGGATAGCTCAGAATATTTCTTTATTCTTGTCACTCCATTCTCCTCAATCGTAGGCCAGATGAGTGGACCATTTTCAACGGATTCAAGTATCATTCGTCCATGTTGTCTATTCATCATGTATAGCTCCATTATGCTTTTCCAAGAATCATACATATCTTTTTCCAACATAGGTGGGCGATTTTCAGCACCCGAAAGAATTACTTTGTCAGCAAGAGTCGTCATTGAGAAATTTGTATGTTGAAAGATTACTGTTTGATCGAGCGGTGATAGAAAGTAATTGTGTTTGAGGGTGTTGTCTTTTATGTGTTTTAAGTCTTGAAACTACACGGGATTTTACAATTCTTAACAAAACCGGGAAAACAAGTGAGTGTTTCACGGGATTTTACAAGTCAAAGAAATAAACCGTATAATTTTGATTAAATAATTTGAGTTTTAAGTTAAAGTTGCAAATTCGGTTGATTAAGCCAATTGCGAATTCGGGTGTCACTAAAAATTGCCAATTCGGGTGATACTAAGAAAACTGCCAATTCGGGTGTTACTAAAAATTGCCAGTTCGGGTGATACTAAGAAAACTGCGAATTCAGGTGTTGCTGAAAATTGCCAATTCGGGTACTTAAGCAAAACTGCGAATTCGGGTGATTAAGCAAAACTACGAATTCGGGTAACACTAAATTGCGAATTCGGGTAACACTAAATTGCCAATTCGGGTACTTAAGCAAAACTGCAAATTCGGGTAACACTAAATTGCGAATTCGGTTAACACTAAATTGCCAATTCGGGTACTTAAGCAAAAACTACGAATTCGGGTAACACTAAATTGCCAATTCGGGTACTTAAACAAAACTGCGAATTCGGGTAACAACTAAAAACTGTAAATTCGTGTAACACACGGACGAAACTCAAAATCTTTAAAACACAAAAAGACACATTTTTGATTGTTTTTCCCAAAATTTCTTGTACAACTAGTATTCTTAAACCTATAGGTACCTTAAAAATGACAACTTTATGGTTTTTAAGCCGAAAATTTCAAAATCAAGATTTGTACTTTATAAGGTTTTTCGAAAACAAAAGATGAACAAAAATGAGTTTTTCTTTTATCCAAAGCAAATACACCTATATCCAAATATACTAGATCAACTTTACCTAAGTAAATGATCTTTTAGTGTATGAATGAGCTTCAAAATCAAAAGAAAAAGAAGAAGAATGCGTACGAATGGAAAAAAAATACTTCGAATCAACGAAACAAACACAAGAACTAAGAAAATCACTCCATGGCTCTTGATACCAATTGTAGAATACAAGTAATCTTTGATATATGAACCAAGAACTAGAGAGAGAAAGAGTGGAAGGAATGATGTATTTTCTAGTAAGAGAAAGTAAAGAACATGAAATGCATTAAGGTGAAAATGAGAATACAACCAACCAACACCCTCTCCATGGCATGGAGAGGGTATTTATACTCCAGATGTGGCCGGCCATGGGCCTTGTAAGGCTTTCCATGGGCCTTTAGGCCATATTAGCTTATAAACAAAACATTGACTAACTACGGGCTTTAACTAGTTAATATTAGAAGTGACCGAGACTTTTCTTGTTCCTAACAAAAAGGCTTACATTGACCTCAACTCTCCTCTTAACATCATGACCCGAATGATGTACAGCTGGATCATGAGAAAAAAACTTAACCCTGGGGAAGATGCAAATGGAGGAATTAGCAATTTCACGGGTAGGATCAAAGGAATGCATGTCTTCGTTGGAAACTTCACCTATGTCATAGACTTCATGATTGTCGAGGATATTCGTTCAATTCTAGACCCTAGGTTGTCACAAGTGGTACTTGGGAGACCTTTTATAGAAATATTCAACATGACTCATGACCCACCCGAAGGTGTTGTTTGATTCATTAAAGGGACCGATGAAGTTGCCTATAAGATGCCCCATAAGATAGAACAATACGATTCCCTGTCAGACTTAGAAAAAGAGCATACCAAATCAGTCTATCTTAGGAACGAAGAAGATAAGAGAAGAGGAGCAGAGTAGGTGATGAGCAAGATACTAGGATTTTACAAGGAATGCCTAGAGCTTGGACCCGAATACCTAACAGGGGTAAATGACGAAGAAGAAGTCACGTAAGGACGTGTGACTTTGAGTCTAGCTACAAGACTCATTAATAAAGAAAATCGCTTCTTGGGAGGCAACCCAATTTACTTTTCCCGCATATTAAGAGTGTCATGTATGTTTTAACTATTCACTGTTTGTTTTATTATGTTTGAATTATCTTGTAATCATGCTTTGCATTATCTTTAACCTCGCCTTAATTTCAATCAAAGGTATTTTGCAAACAATAAGTGTAGGGGAATTTATCCGGCTTTTAAGCAAATATTTAAACATGTTAAATGAATTGTTTAGATTAATTCGCGTCAGTATCGAGTCATATGATTGAATTGTTAATTCTCAGGTTTTATACAGCCATTTATACAGGAACTAACTTATGGAATCAAGTGCAAGAAATTTTTCATCAAAAACAAAAATTTCGTTTTCACAGACGGTGGAGACGGCGTCGCGATTAACAAGTGACAGCCATCCACCTATCGACACCTTGTTAACGAGGGGTCACACCAACCCCGACGGCGTCAAACGCCCAGGTCAGAAAACTCAAAAGTTTTAATTATTTTTTTAAATGAAACTTGTGCAACATTTAATATAGGTATTCTTCTGTATAAACCTGCAAAACCTAATAAGTTTAACAATTCTTTCATCCTATCTATCGAGTCGAACCTTAAATTCATATTGTAATTAGGTGACAATAGCAACATTTTATGTTTGTATAGTTTTTTTTTTTGTTCCCTTTGATTACAGGTTATATTTGATGAGAAGAAGCTTGGAAGTTCTTAGAAAGTTTTATTGGATGATTCACGAAGGACGATCTAACCAGTTATCGCATGTTTCTTCTCTATAATTGAGTAAACCAGGGGAGTACTAGTTTCTTTTCCTTGTTTTCTTTTCCCTTTATCTGTTTTAACGGATCTTCCAAGACATTGAGGACAATTTCAAAATAAGTGTAGGAGAAAATAAGCCTTAAAAAACTATTCTTTCATTTGTCTTTACTTATCGCTTAAAAATCGGGTAATATATCGAAATCATAGGCATTAAAGGGTGATTTTTACAAAATTTAAATATTGTTTACGACACATTCACCAACGAAAACCGAGTATTAGACTACGTCCCATAGATAGGAATTTATATGACTACACAAGAACCCTTATAATTCCATCCCAAAAATTGTAAGTTCCCTTAGGGATTCTTTAGGATTCGGTACCAGTCGTCGTAACCAGATGAATTTTATCTTTACCCAATTCGAAGTTAAGAGTGACAGTCACATGTTTCTAATCGTCTTACGGATGTGTACGTGTGGTCTTTCGGGCGACCTTTTCTGGAATGTCCTGGTGTTAGTAAAAATTCATATGAGCTACCGGTAGTATATTAAATTCAAGAACTTGTTTATGTGATGCATCCACGAGACCGCATAAGTAAGTTTATGGATTTGCTTGATAGAGGGCATTAGGATTAGACCCATGTTTTAAACTGATTGTTATGATGGTCACCCGATCAAAATAACTATCCACACCCATGACGATTCAAATCACCTTTAGTGCAAGATACCCTAGTACAACCCTTCGAGCCTACCCTTTTTCACGGTTCTCATAATTTTCTGGTTAATCCGGACTATTAATGAAGAGCATTGACACCCTTAAATCAATCGTTACACCCAAAAAGACTTAGCCTACCTTATATATATACTCACCTTTAGTACATTATTGTGTTTAACCCAAGTTATTATTAAGTATCACCGGTTTGAAAGACCTTATCTTGTAAATAGAGTTTTGGACGTTTAGGAGAATCATGGTAGTATTTATTTTGCGGAAGAATGGGGAAGAAAAGTTAAGTCAATACCCCCATATGTTTGTCAAATGATATCTATGTTATTTTGATCCACCTCAAATCGGGTCAATAGTTAGATTGTAAATATCGAGCATGTAAAAGCTCAAGTGTAGGGGTACGTGTTATAAACCCCCATGTGATGTATTATATTAAAAAAAATGAGAAAAGAAAAAGAAAGAGATTGATGTAGAGTTATGTAGAGTCTGTATATCTTCGTCCAAGTCTTGGCTTAGCAACCAAACCAGCGTGTATTCATAAAAATAATTAGCTAACCCTTTCACTCTAAATTCACCCAAAGTCACCACCCAAATGTATCTCATTCATTTTCGTTTCCATTATATGTTATCTTACACCTACACCCCACAACCCTTTAAAAGACCTCTTAGATAGTAATGAATAGTACTTGCACCTAGCGGTGAAAGTTTGATCATTTACCAAGCCTATGATAATTTATATGCTATGACAGGTAATGAGTGTGATTTTCCGTTTCCCCCATATGTTATAATTCATTATACACCCGAGTGAAAGAGAGAATCCCAAACACTTATGTGAGGTGCTAGTATATATTTTTCGTGCTTTTAATTACGAGGTCTAGAAGGTTGTGTTGTAGAATATTTTTAAATAATAGGTAAAATGACCCCTTATACTGTTATTGTCTAGGTAGAAAAGCCCATTTGCTTGAGGAAAAGCAAATCCCAAGTGTAGGGGTATCCCCAAAATCATTTGTTTATGCCCAAAATAGGTACTTAATCGTTCCTTTTCAGGTATTTCGCATTTGAAAGACATTTGGATAAATTACACGTGACTTGGGCTCATTTAGAGAAGAAACTGACGAGATTACAAACCAACACCAAGACTCTTGAAGATTTGTGCTCATAGAGCCTGAAGACGGCGTCACAATCCATACACGACGCCGTCACAACTCATCCAGTGACGGCGTCACATATTTCAAGACGGCGTCAGCCAGCACCGACTCAGACGCAAATCTAAAAGATTAATTTTACGACGGCGTCACGATTAAAATGCGATGTCGTCGCATCGATTTTCTTATATATACAAACTCGAATTTAGGGTTTTGAGTGTGTAAGTTTAGAATAAAAAAGAGGGTACGAACCCTAGTTCATTTAGCAGCTGTAGGAGACGATTTTAGGGCCTAAAAACCCTATTGTACCTCTTCCAATTCATGTTTTAATCAAGTAAGGTTTACTTAATAATTCAATATGTCTATGTGTTGTTTGATCTATTGTTCTTGCTTTATCTTTAACATGCTTGGCTAAACCTATTATTGTGTTTATTTATGATTGTATGAAACCTAGAATGTAGATCTTAGTGATGTTGCTTCTTGTGATGGATGTGCACGTTAGGTCTTAGAAAACCAGCTTTCTGTCAATAATCGTTGTTGATATGTCTAGGGAAACGTGATTGTGTAGAAAGGATACCATCGAGTAACAGTCTTCATACTACCTTGCCCCCTAATATGGTTGATCCACTTTTAATGTATTTCACATGCACTTAGTAAACTCCTAGGGGCCGTGTAATAGTCTTCATACTACCTTGCATGTGCGTTGCTCTAGCGGCATACTAAGTAGACGGCGGGTTCGTGTAATTCGTTCATGCTTTAGGAAATAGTTACATAGATCATCACAAGGGTGACAAGGCAACAACACTAGGAGAAGCAATCTAGGGAGTAATACATGATTAAATAGACACAATCTTTTATCTTATTGTTATCACCATTAGTTTAGATTATTATTTAGTTTAATAGCTAAAACCAAACCACTCTCTCAATTATATGATTTTACATGCTTTCATAAAATACAAAAATACAAAAAGAATCTTCCCTCAACCCTTAGAATTCTGTTAGACCGTGATCAAGCCTTCCCAACCTATTCCTCGAGTGAACGATAAACAACCCCGAGTCTTGCCCATACTACACTACAACGATTAGATGCACTACCTAGGGAGTTGTAAAACTTCTCGTGTAGAAGTCCTACGACGACCGCACATCAATTCATCACACAAGATACAAAAAACGACCTCTAAGGGCACGTTTAAAAATACAACATCGTTGCATTAATTTAAAATAGTTAAAGTTTTACATAAGTCCAAAGATAATATGCGAAAGCGAGTAAAAGGTTTTAAAGTTTGACAACGATGTTAACATAGGTAATAATAATTCTTGAGAATCAGTTCAAATGCAAGGCAACACCATAAAGCAAGCAAAGACATCCATAGCTAAGCACCTGAGAAAAACATGCTAAAACGTCAACATAAAGTTGGTGAATTCATAGGTATGAATTTAGTATTAAAAGTTGGACCACAAGTTCACAGTACGCACGTGACAGTTATAACAGATACAACTTCACATAAAAAGTATTTATTGTTGCGCTAAGCTCATGACACCGAAGCTCAATTTAAAAGGAAGCATATTATATGCCAAACAAGAATTAATTTTCCCTAAAGGTATCTGACCAAGATCACCTAGTGAAATCCGACATGGAAAATATCTGTTTATCGGGAGCCCCGTGGGTAGTGAGCGCTACTCACCCAGATAGGGATAATTAGTCCCAATAGATATATTTACAACATCCGCGCTTACTTAACCAGTCCGTCGATTAAGCAATTGACGGTTCATGATAGTTCAGGCATTAGTGGTCTATTCGCTACTTAGGCAATACGTAATCAGGAAAAGAAAACGTAAAGTAAATGTATTCATAGTTTAAAAACAAGCAATGTTTCTCACCCCAAAGTAGTAAAGTAAAGATAGTAAAATGTGGGGCTATGAACTCACCTTAGCAAGATGAGCAAATGATAAATCACGCAAGTAAATGATGATCTAGAAATCTAGCCGCGACCTAGAATAATAACACGTCTTAGAAACACGGAAAGTATACCAAGAATTACACAATATGTTCATCACCAAAAAACATCCATGTGTGTTTGCTTTGGTTTGATTATCAAATCATGACGAAATAAAATCATATAGTTTTTCGTTAAGTTTCGGTGTTTAACCAAAAATTACTATTTTTAATAAGTTTCTATTTTAGGAAAGTTTTTAGTTTTTAAGACGTTAATACCGTCCCTTATATTTATTAAGTTTTCATATTTTCAAAACGCACTAACTAGCCTTAATCGCTTAACTTCTATGTCCGTTTTGCTAAATTTTACCAAACTTACTATTTTTAGTAACCTTAACGTTTTTCCTAAAATATGTTAACGACGTCTTTAAATGATGCTAATCATTATATATGTGTTACTATATGTTTCACTGGTGTTTAGAAAGTGCAAAAATGTCCGAAAGTGTCCGAAAACTCATTTTACTATTCTCATCAGCAACTATTCATTCGGTTTTGCCAAAAAATGTTTCAAGTTTCATTTAGCTATAACTTGGCCGTTTTAAGTCCAATTTTAATGTGCGATATATGAAAAACTATCTATTCGAAACAAGCTCTCCAAAAACTACTTTTACGCCTAATGAAAACATTTTTAGATCGACCAAAACCTCAAAACCATTTCGGATCAGCAACTACCTTTTCCACAAACGCTTCTAAAAATCACACCAAACTTCACAATAGTGCCTAATCTAGCCTAATCTCCATTCACAACTAATCCACAACAAAACCATTCCTAAAACTAACCTAATCCCTTCATTTCTATTGTTGCAACTCTCATCCAACTCTCATCTCACCAAGAACATATTATTTAACTAGTGAAACAAAGTAACATCATTATTTATAAAATCTTGTTTTATAATCTTTCAAAAATTAAAACACAACATATGGATGTATGGATCTTGAACATATATGAAAGAACATAAGTAAACCACAAGAAAAGATTCAAGACACTTACAAGAATGAAGAACAAGTAGAGAAATCACAAGATCTATACCCCAAAATACTAGATCTATAAAACCCAACAACAAATCTTGAAACCTGTTAGATCTGAAGAAAAACCTTTAAATCAAAGAACCAATACTTCAAACCACCTTATATGTTCTTAGAAATGAACCTTGTATGCTTGGATTATGCAAGAAATCAAAGAAAATGAAAACCCTAAAAGGGTGGTGTGAGTTTCGTTGGCTAAGAACAAAGGAAACGAGAGAGAAAATTTTTCTTGGTTGTGACTTTTGGAAATGAATGAAACCTTAATTGTGAGAATAAATGCTTAAAGAGCCAAGTTGGTTAGGGTTTTGACATGTCATGTAGTGTATAAGTGACCAACATACCCCAAAGTTGTGTGTGTGTGGATTCGACGAATACAACACCCACAAGGACCTCAAATGGATCCAAAATAAGTTGAGTCTTGGTTCATTATTTAGGCTCAAGCTTAGTCAAATGAGGTCAAAGTGTGTAAGTATCACATTTTTGTAAGTAACTTGAAGATAGTGTGTGGTCAATAGCAAATAGATACTCTAATGAGTCACTATGCCATCACTGCATGGAATTCAAATCAAAGGAAGCTCTTGTATTTAATTTCAAGACTTATGGTTGCATTTGGTTTGGTTTAGGCGTCCAATATTCATAGGAGGGGGGTTATGAACAAAATTCTTTACTTATGAACATGAGATGGACGATAACTAAAGTTTACATGAAAAGATCTCGGGTAATATTCCGTTAAGGCAATGCACAACTAAGGTAGTATGAAGACTATTACAAGGCCCCTAAGAGTATATTAAATGCAATTGAAATATCTTAAGAGGGATCAACCATATTAGGGGTAAGGTAGTATGAAGACTATTACCGATGGTATCCTTTCTACACACTCGCGTTTCCCTAGACGTCTATGCCAATTTAATATCTTATGGCTAGTTTTCTAAAGCCTAACGCGCACATCCATCACAAGAAGCAACATTAAAAGGATCTACAATCTAAGTTTCATGCAATCATAAGTAAATACTAAAGGATCTAGCCTAGCATGTTATAAGAAGGTAAAGAACACAAATCAATCAAACAATACATAGACATATTAAAAGATTAAAGGGATAAATGAACTTTACTTGATTAAAACATGGATTAAAGACCGTTACAATAGGGTTTTGATGCCCTAAAGACGGCCCAAAAAGCTGCCAAACTCGAATATAAAAGTTAGGGTTCGTCTCCCAAAAGTTACACACTTAAAACCCTAAAATCGGTTTTGTATATATAGGAAAAGCGGCGCGACGGCGTCGTGTTGTAATCGTCACGCCGTCGTCACGTGGAATCTTCTAGAGCCACTTTAAATCGGCTACGTCCTGACGTTGTCTTAAAATCCATGACGTCGTCGCTTTGAAAATCCTGACGCTGTCGCTTGAAGTCTGCGACGCCATCTCCACGCTATGTATGCACGGTTTCTTCAATGGATTTAGTGTAGAGTCGTAGTCTTGTCCGTTTCTTCTCCAAATGAGACCAAGTCATGTGTATTTCCTTCAAATGTCATCCAAGTGCTAAAAACATGAAAATAAACGATTAAGCACATAATATAGGCATATTTGCATGATTTAGGAGGTTAAATGACCCCGAAAAAGTGTATAAAATGACACCTCATCAAACAACCAATTAACAAGCTAAAAACTAGCCTTAAACACCAAATCTTCATATTTTATATCTAAAACACCACCTGATAAACGCCAAACTTTCATCATCATCCCCTTTTTTATATCTAAAAACCTTATAAACACCAAAACTTCAACATAATCTAACAACCTTATAAAAAAATTTACCCCTAAAGCTAAATAAAAAAACAAATCAAGAACACTTGAACAAAATGAACCACAGTGCCAGAACTGAATTGAGAGCCATACTCATCATTTTCCCCTAATCCCATATTTCACATCACTCGACCTTTACCTAATTTAACCCCCAAATTCAACTCTACACATTCAACGCAACAATTTTTTCACATCACAATGAATTCTTTACCTGTTAAGATTCCAATTAGGTTTACAAAACTTAATCACCTCAGAAGCAATTTTCTAGATCTTGTTCTTTTTGAAAAGTTAGCATTTATGGCGCTCTAGTTCACTGTTGGTTATTCCGGTTACGTTGCATCTAATCTCACAGCCAAACAATCATCTTCTTCATGTTAGATTTCACAAGAATTGTGTAATACGTTTAAAAAACCTGATCGTGATCCCGTCGCCTGAAAGTTTCATTCTCCGACGACTGCGAGTAGATGACGTTTGCGTGTAAGTTGTTTGGTGTAGAGGGTGGATTTAATCCTTCTTCACCGATTGTAGGTGCGTTGTTGGGATTATTTTGGTGTGGTGTGGAGAGAATTTTTGGGGAAAAATGATAAACTGAGTTATGTTGGTGTGTGTGGGGTTGAGGATTATATTAGTTTTTCTAACAATATAGATAAAAAGACATAAATACCCCCACATTTAACAGTCAAAGTTAGCCAAACTAACGGTAGATTCAAACTACGTACATAGATGATAATATGTATATGTCAATTGCATGCAGAGACATACATGTATATTGTATGCAAGATTCATGCAATATATTATCATTTTTTCCTTGAATCGGCAGAAAAGAAAACCAACAAGGTTTTTGTTTTTTTGATGGTTCCGACAGATTAAACACCAAAACAATTATGGTTTTGAGGTGTTTATCGTGAAGCAAGCACTAGCATACTAGCGTATCTCGGTGACGTGTAGTGTGAGCATACCATAAAGGTTATCTACTTTGGTAACTTGGGCGGTTTTCGCGTTGTATTATTTATTATACACACGTGTATATTCAAGACGGTGTAACGTTTATTGCTAAAAAGTACACATCTCTAATCTTGTTAATTATGAATTCTATACGTGTTTACTTTCCGTTGCGTACTCGTGTTTAATGGTTAAAAGTTGTAAAAACCCAACAGTGGTATCAGAGCCATCGTGTAGAATTTGTAATTACAAAGTAATAAAAATTAAAAAATTAGGGTTCTTGATTAATTTTTAAGCCCTTTTGGCATTTTATGCATAAAGATTTGATCTTTGTGCATCAAGATTTAATTTTTATTGGTTATAAAATTAATTAAACGAATTCTAGGTTGTATGAAATTTTACAAGGTAAAATTTGATGCATTTAATTGTTAATTGATCGGTTTTATGTTTAAATTAATTATTAATTTAGAATCCATGATAAATACATGCAGTTTATCATGGAGGGATATGTAATATAAATCATGTTAATTGTTAAAGATTTTATGCAAATATGATGATCAAGAATTAAAACATAGACATTAAGTTTATGTGGTGTCGATCCACGACTTTAAAAGTTAGGGAAGACTTTGGCTATGTCCTAATGGGGCCTAAAAGTTGCGTAAATTTTATGTGTTATGTGGTATATATTTGTATATGGCTTACGCAATCGATTATATCGATGGATGTGGCTAGAGTTTTTAGGAAGAAGGAGCCTTATATGAATATATACATGTTTTAATTATTAGATAATTAGGATCATAATTGATATTTGCATGGCTTAATTGTTAAGTGTTGTTTTGAATAAGTGTTATGTGTATTAGTTTTGTGTTTATATTAGTTCTATTTTAAGTATTGGACTTGTGAGAAAATAAAAGAGTTATTCGAAAAAATAAATATAAACATGACTAATAATTATGAAATCAGATTTATTATGGACTATTTTATAGTTCATAATGTGTTTTTCAAATAAAAGATTTAATTTTTATCAATGACGTAATTTGCAAAAGTACTACTTAGTTGCAAGGATAAGGTTCGGGGAGACTCATCAAGACTTCGGTCTTATAGATACCATTACCCTATAATACCTGACTACGTTGTAGTTTTCTTACCTTGCATACTAATTAGGAAGTCGTAAATGGTCTAGGGTTTGAATGGTTTTTTAACCATTCTTTAATCTTTTCCCGCGGTAAAACATAAACTCTTTATATTTTGAAAACACGTTGAATCGTCACATTTTAAAGGTAACACTATTTATACATTAGATGTATAGAAAATAAGTGATACCGTAATAAATAACTTAATTGCGTAAAGTTTTTTATTAAAATATATGATACGAAGATGTATGCATGTTTTTTCGTACATATTTGTCACGACAAATATAATACCCTTTTTTAAATAAGTTATTGCCATCTAATTTGTAAGAACACTTAAAGATGCTTTTTACTATGCGTGAGACGTGTGTAGATTGTGGTCCCAATGTGATTATACACTTTTTCGTGAGACGTTAGTGTTACATAATCACAGTTCTTGATTGGACGACTTAATCGGTTTAGTGGTGAGACCTTAAACTCGAGGCATAGATGGGATGAAACATGCTTACTAGTATATTATTGTAATAAAGTAAGTCCCATAAGGTTTTAGGAATTGCACCGGTGGCAATTATTGATCGTCAATTACCCTTTGAATACACAATTGCTAGCAGATCAACTGATGTGATGGTGGTATGTCAAGTAGGATCCTAACCTTTAGAAAATTAATTGTTTAAAAAGTTTAAACATGGATAGTTAATTTTCTATAAGGAATAATTATCGAAAATACCAAAAATTAAATTTTGCGATTCTACTAATAGTATTAATGCAACGATAAAATCGTAAAAAATGGTTTGTTTCTTTCTTGAAGAAGTCAAACCGAGACTCCTTTCCTTGTAAGGAATAGGGAGACTCATTCCTGTCATCTTTTTTGCTCCGAAAAGTTATAATAGGAACGTAGGAATTGTCCTAATGTAATCAAACTCATAGCAAACTTAAATGTTAAGTAGATTGCATGACTTATATTTTCATATAGATTTCATCAACCTTATTCGGTGGTGAGTATTTTGAAACATATAAGACATTCAGATAACTAGAGAACATGTTCTTAAAGCTATCAAATGATAACATCTTAATGTAAGATGCTTTATGAGTTCTTGATTAGGAAATACCAATACTACCGCAAAAGTGGTTAAGGCAAACTAGGATAATGTATCTAGTCGTTTGTCTTAATCAAAATTAAGGAGGAAATTGCATGCCTAATTTTCAAGATTAATAAATAGCATTGATGGATAGTCCCTCATCTACATAGTAGAGATTTTTGAAATCCAAGTACATTGCTACTAATTAAGATTTCAAAGAAAGTTAGAAAATAAATAGATCACAATTTGTTTTCACTGGTTATGAAACACTTGCAATGTTGTCAATTCCAATGAGAGCATCGTGATTTATTTCTAAACAAGATATTAATGTAATGTTGTCTAATTCAGTGGGAGCTACAAGGTTTATTATCTTGTTAGTAACCCAGACTATTTCTCGCTTGTATTGAGATAATGCATAATTTTTCAACTATAGAAACTCATGGTTTTAAAGATAGTCGTGCACAATTTCTTATAAAACAACGTGGTTCTATATCTATGTGTAACGCTAATATCTGTGACACTATCATATTGTCCATATAAACAAACATGTATGATGTTGTGTCATGCACAAGTGGAAGAAATCTTTATTGTATGCAAAGTACAACACATGACAAGAACAATATGATTAAATATTTTTCTTGACCATAAGGTAAGAAACTAATATTTAGGACTTATTGTCCTATTTAGAACATATGTCAAGATATGAAATAAAGACTACTTCAAGTAAAACGTTTATGTGTTTTTGGAATGTCCAAAATAATGAAGTAATCTCGATTTAAAGTGTAACACCCCCAAAAATGTGTCGCAGCGGAAATATGTCCGGGAGCGTTACTTCATAATACAATAGCACAAGATACAAGAGAACGACCTCTAAATGTGTCGTTTGAAAAGTAATCTCGTTGATTTCTTTGAAATCGATATAACATTTGTCCCATAATTGCATCACAATGAAAAGCTTGAAAATAATCCAACGAGATTTGATCATTTGTATGTAAGTAGAAATCCATAAATGAAATCTTGTCAATTTTAGACTCCATTGCACATCAAGTAAGCCAAGCATCTAATTCACCTGAGAAAAACATGCTTAAAAGTGTCAACATTAAAGTTGGTGAGTTCATAGAGTTTTGTAAGTATAAATGTAAATGTTGAAATCCAAAGATTTATAAAGTATGTATGATTATTTCAATCCTTATAATAATCGCCAAAAATGTAAGAGTAAATGTAGAACCAAAAGAGTTTAGTGTTTATTGCTTCGCCGCAATATAATGAAAAGTGTTCAGAAATTAGTAATGTTCAATAAGTAGTATGGACAGTGAGATCGTTGATTTTCCAAAATGTATGGGTCTACTATAACAGATACAGTACCACATAATTAATATCTACTGTTGCGCTAAGCTCGTGACACTGAAGCTCGACATCTATGTATGCAATTTAATGCAAATAAAGGCCCTTGTAGATGTTCAAACCTGTAATATCCAAATTGTTCCAACATGTATGCATTCGTGTTTCAGTACAGTCGAAACTAGTGAGAGCTACTCTCCCAAATAGGGATGTCAATCCTAAATAGATCTATTTATACACTCGCGCTTCCTTAACCGGTCCTCCGGTCAAGAATTTAACAGTTCATGATAATGGGCAATGGTGGGTTATGTTACTTAGGCAAACACGTAAACAGGAGATGATAACCGAAAACACTTGTGTCCAATAAAATAACCATTGTATTCATAAACAGCTTTTGAGTACTTAAATCCATAAGTAGAAAAGAGTGTGATATAAATCAAGTAATTGAGTTTGTAATGAGTATGTAAACAATTTCGTAAACGTGTATACAAATGAGTATGTGACAAAGTATGAAACCAAGTTTGTAATCAACCATGTAATTGAGTTTGTAATGAATTGCAAAATCAAGCATGTAAACCAAGTGTGTAGAATAGTATGTAAAACGTATTGTAAACGAACATGTAAATAATTTGTATTGAGCATGTATTCTCCCCCGAGATTTGTAAAGTAAATGTAAAACAAGTGAAAGAGGGGCTATAAACTCACATCGATGATGAAGAACGATTGGCGGGAATGTACACCTTGAGTACAAGATGAAACGGAAACTGAAACGGCTCGACCAAGAAGTTGCGGTTTATCTTAACGGCTATGACCCACTAGCCTAGGATGATGTACTTGGTTTTCCGATGAATGAGTACGTCAACGTGACACGTTGATAAAAGATTTAGATTTAAAGTTGTAATAGTTTGGTGGTTGGTTAAATAAAATAAATAAATAAAGTAAACGCAAAGTGTGTAATATATTCCGTATATATTACATAATGAAAAGTGACCATGTGTATAATTCACATCGTGAATTATATAACAAGATACACAACCAAAAGAATAACTCGATGCGTATTTAGCACACGACATGCGTTATATTTAAAAGGTGATAATTGAAATGAAATGGTCTAATTATATGATACCTTCCATGTATTATATAAGAAAGGTGATAAAATAAATGATACTAAGTAATTCGACACGCGCCCAGATATCCCCAGATGATTTAATAGAAAGTTCCCTTATACAAATAAACGCACGTTGTAAAGTTGTGGACTAGATAAATGAAATCTCAAAAATTACTGCTTACGTTTAATTATCGGGTCATCACGATTTAATAATTCTTAAGACCCTTTCAAGATAATAAATAAAGTAGATTTGTAAAAATTTACTAAACGTAGCAGTTTATAAAAATCCCGGCATGACCTATTTGTTTATTTAAAGTTTTCCATATTAACAAAAGTTAATCATTTTCCCTCAATTCAATACATGTTGCAAACCCAACCACATCTTTTAATAGTTATTATAAACACAGAACCAGAAATAATAAATAAAATATTTATTTAACCAACACCACATTTAGATCCGGTTTAATATTTATTAAACCTTATATTGTATTTATTAGTCGGTTTTTATATAAACCAAACGCACCCTACTCAGTACTAAACCCAGATTCAAACACCCCTTATGGCTGTTGACCACAATTCCAAACGCACCCGAAGGCTGAACCAAACAGGGCTGTTCCCAGAAACAAACACCCCTTTGGGGCTTTACCCACAGAACCAAACACCCCTTTGGGTCGTTTTATTAAACCAAATGCACCCGATGGTGTTTTTCTTAAACCAATCCCACCCTTGCTCGGGCCTGCTAAACCAACGCACCATTTTTGGCTTGCACCGAGCATCAAACGCACCCTTATGCTTGTGAAACCCAAACTGAACACACCCAGCTGATACAAGCCAAACCAAACACGCCTTTACGGCTGTTATACTGCAAAACAAACACCCCGGATGGGTTATAAAACCAGCAGTCCAACACACCCTTTTGGTGGTGGCTGTCACGAAACCAAACGAACACCCCCGCTGCTATTATACCACCGAACGCACCATTGAGGTGGTGGGGCAGTGGTGTTGATGGTGGTGGTGGTGATGGTGGCGGCGTGGGATGGCAGCCGCGGTGACAGTGGGGTGGTTCGGTGGTGAGGATTATGAGGTGATGGTGGTATGATCGTGGGGTGGTGGCGGTGACGAACATGGTGTCGAGTGTGGCGTGAGGGTGGCAGCGGCGGCGGAGACAGATGGAGGGGGGAGGCGCGTGGAGGAGAGTGGGTGTGGGGATCGAATAGATCCGGTGATGAGGAGTGTTTTTGGAGTTGGCCGGAAAAGTCCGCCGGAAAAGTTTTCCGGCGGCGGCGACGTGGTGGTGGCCGGAATCCGGCAGTTAGCCGGCGGTGGGGCGGTGGCCGGATTTTTATGAGAGGGGAGAGCATGTGATGTATGTGTGTGTTATTAGAGATGGGGAAATGAAAATAAAATATATAAATTTTATATATATAATAAAATTTTATAATATGAAATGATAATGTCCAATAGTCTAGGGTAAAAAGTGTAACTTTTTAATATAGTTTTGATAAAAAGTGGTTCGGGACTCGTTTGGACGACTTAACTGATGATTCAACGCGCGAAACTTCCAAATCATTTTTCTGATAAAATGAGTATTCACTTGATAATATTTCATAAATATTTTATAACACTTAATAAAATATCTGTTATTTATTTTGTGAACCGGTTACGCCTTGTCTGAAATAGAAAAGAAAAAATGGATTTCAACTCGAATATTCGCGTTCTCAACAAACGCTTTTAATTAAATTGCTAAGTATTTTATTAAATATTTTTATTTAATAAAACGTGATAGTTAAATATAATTTAATTATTTTTGTGTTTCTAAAATCTTGCGAGGGCATTTCAGTCACCTTCTGACTATTTTCGGGTCTCGGTCAAAACTAAAAAGTTGTCTGAAATATCGTTTTACATCAAATTGCTTTAGGATCCGAATCGTGAAAACGTGATTTAGTGGTTCGTTTTTGATAATTCAACCTAGGAATAACTTATATCTCCTTTAAAATTCCGAAAATTCTCGGATGTTACATAAAGACTACTTCAAGTAAAATGTTTATGTGTTCTTCGAATGTCCCAAATAATGAAGTAATCTTGTTTAACTTGAAATTACTACTGAAGCCAAGAGTTGACGTTCAGAATTAGTTTAGTTAAATATGTTTTTGTTTATTGTAAATTAATAAACATTAAGTCCGTTAATTGTTAAAAGACTTATAACATAAAGTAAGCGTTTAAAAATTACTTTAGTTAAATATGTTTATATTTAATGTAAATTAATAAACATGAATATCACACCCCGCCAAGACGGAAACGCGAGGCGCGACGAGAAAGAGAATCATCACAACACTTTGGCGTCTATAAGAGAAACTAAAACATGCATAAAATACAAAGTATAGACACGCAGTGTCATGAAAATACCCAAACACATCAACAAAATCCAAAAGGCGTCTAACATTGATATGAAGGCAGTTCATGCCAACGTCATGACATGCAAACATTCATACATCCTAATAAAGCAAAACAAATGACATTCATCATCCAATCAAATAACAAAATCTAGATAACTAAACTTCGTCATCTGCTTACGGTCCATCTAGCCACTTTTCCTAACTTTAATCTCATCCTGTTGAATACCTGAAACTGGTGTTTATACGTCAACACAATGGTTGGTGAGAAACATAGGTTTTCAGACACACATATTCAATCAGTTACCAAAACAATTTAACCAATTCCTGCAATTATAAAATAATACGCTTTGCATGACAATTATGCTAACTAACATACAAGCTAACATGCAATTCAATCAAATCAAATAAAATCAACCATTCAAACGCCAAGCAGACGACCTTGGATAATACCAACTCTCTTTCCTTCTAGATTAGGCCAAGGATACCCTCAAGTAATAACCCTCCTGACTAGGCAACAATACATCAATTATCATATACATAACAAGTAGCACATAACGCATATCCAGTCCACAAAAACTCATTTCAACACTTGCATCATTTCCATCCCAAGTTTAAAACATAATAAAAAGTGGGACTATGTAACTCACCTGAATGCTCAAATGCAGCTTCCAATTCCTATTACGCATCTATACAAATAAATAAACACGGTTATACGCGACCAAGCTAAAAGCTCTAGTCCATGTAACACACATATTATGGATGACTAAGGGTGTGATTAACCATCATGGGTTACCCCGACACCATGCCCAACCTTAACCACTTTATTAACACATTACACTAGTTAACTACAATTTGTTAAAAAATGCAGAATTTTAGTGTAACTTTACCCTCTTAAAACCCTTACTTGCTGACCTTCATAAATTATACCAAAAATCACCTAAGTTGATTTATGAGTTTACTAACTACCTTGTGATTCCCAACTACTCATTACATATGCAACTATCCCAAATAAAATCCAACTTCAAAATTATCCCAATTCGGATCTGATTGCACACTAAAAAGTATGGCCCTAATTACCCTACTTAGACACACAAACAGAAGCTCTCCTTCTAAGGTTTCTTTATATACATATAGAACTTAATTACTGTAGATTGGCTAACCTTAATTCCACTTTTAAGTTAGGGTTTTACCCTCCTAAACATTACATAAATCTGACCCGTATTTACTGTTTTGACAACTTTTCTTGTAACTAATATTTAACCAACTTCCAGAACTCCAAATCATTCGAGGCCGGACTTTTTGAAAAATAGACTCTTTAAACTTCAATTTAGGCACTGGAATCATATCAAAAAACGTTTTTAACATCTAGATATCATCAGTTGAACACAGCCCTAAATTCTGCTCAACTCTAAAACACAAATTAAAGCGATCTAACCCTAACCATTTACACCAACATGATTCTAATTAAACCTTAAACACTCTAGCATGACTAAAACATCCTTAATTACAGTAGATCTTAAAACCCTAATGATCCATCATGTTAATTGTTACATGTTTTAAAGAAGACTAAACAAAAACTTAATTGAAACATACCAAAACCTTAATTCTTAAATCACTAACTCACCAACTCATTCTTGATTAAAAAAAACTTTTTTTTTTCTATCTCTTGAGGGATTCGGCGATCAAAGGGGGAGGAGAAGAGAAAAAGTAATTTAGGAATTTATTTATCTTTTATTTATACACTTAGAATCCTAATTATAGTCAAACATTAATTCCTTTTTTTTCTTTTCTTTAAAACCGGCCCACAACACCCTGTATATATATTTTATATTATTTTTTTATTTATTAATTAACTAATTATCTTCATTACCTTAAGTTTTCATAAAAACATAAGCTAATTTGAGTAAACCTTTTTACATAAACGCAACTTACTAAACCTTCTAAAAATAACTTTTCATTTTACATTTCACTTTCTATATTTAGAAAGTCTACGCTAATTTGCCAAATTTAACTCATTTAACTTATTTCCATCATAATACATTTCCCATAAACGCTTAACACAAACTTAACCAACTATTTACTTAGCAGTGCATGCTACACGCCATTACTTTCCATTATCACTATTTGTGAACAAATGGAATACTCCCCCCTAAACACAAACGCACACAAAATGAGATGATTATACACCTCTAAACAATATCATACACCTATTCAAACCACTTAGCACACATATATTACACATAGCACACAAGAATCACACAAAATGAACTCTTAGCCATTTCTAAAGGTATAACTATCCTGATTAAATCATGGGTGTTACAGTATCCCCTCCTTGAGGAAATCTCATCCCGAGATTTAACTAGCATGCTCAACAACTCGGTCCACGAACAACTGTGGATACTAAATCCTCATCTGGTCTTCATGTTCCCAAGTAAACTCAGGACCACGTTTCAAATTCCACCTAACTATCACAAGCACTATCTTCCTACATTTCCACTTCCTAATTTCTTGATTCATAATCTCTATAGGTTCTTCGACAAAACAAAGTGTCTTGTCGACCTTGATCTCATCCAATGGCACATGCAAATTAGCATCCGCGAGACACTTCTTTGGATTTGACACATTAAAGGTGTCATGCACGCTACTCAACTCCTCAGGTAACCTCAACCTATAAGCTACAAGGCTAATCCTTTCAAGGATCTCAAACGGTCCTACATATCTCAGTGCTAACTTACCTTTCTTTCCAAAACGAACTACGCCCTTCCAAGGCAACACCCTTAATAATACCTGATCACCCATCTCAAACACTAACGGCTTACGCCTATAATCAACATAGCTCTTTTGA